>JAZGTK010000661.1:0-57292 GCA_036877625.1 Ambastaia sidthimunki
TGTGTGGCTTTTTGCTCTTTGAGGCAGAATAAAGCAGATTCCTGGGAATCGCCGGAACACCTGACAAGCTTATTTACACTGTAGGAATGACACATCTTCAACTGAGGCATCATTTATTGAAGTGCTCATGATGCTCTGAACCTCTGCAATGCTCTGGGCTTCTCTCTCTTTCACATGGTACATAGTCATCTTCTTTCTAGAGTGTAAATCACTCTCTATCACGCACATACATAAAAACACTGCAAAAATCATTTTCTTAAACTGATTTTTGTGTTTTCTTGTAAAAATAAATGAACCGTAAAAACAGAATACATTTTTTATTTCAAATAATATGACCTTTTTAAAAAGATATATTTTTAATTAAATTAATGTTCTGGGTTCCAGCTAAGCTCAATGAGTAATAGTTGGGCAAAATAAGTTTGGCTTCCTTGTTTCTTTTATCATCCTTTATCTCTTAAAGCATCTGTTGAGCTTAAGCATTGATTGAGCTGAACTGTAATAGTACCCAGAACTTTTCTTTAAGCATAAATCAAACAAAGGTGAAGTTTATGTTTAAAATGAAAAAAGAAAAGCCAATTGTGCAAGAAAAATCTTCTTAATTTTGCAACAAAAATAGGATAAAAAAAATACAAATTAAGAAAATGTTTTTTTTTGCAGTGTGGCCATGCACACACACACGATTTGTTGCAGAGATTAGCAGATTTCTCTGCAACTGGTTCTGGACACTGAGGAAAAGGCCTCTTGGTGACGGAGATTTATAGTGATGTTTTGTTGTCAGAGCACTTGCAGTTAAATTACAGCTGTCCTCTGTGACCACAACAGGAAAGTAGAGACCCCGGGCGATGGCTCCTGCAGGATTGGCTCTTTTCTCACCGGTTCGGGGGGAGAAAGGCATTTTACACCAAGTCACGGTCTGACTCATTCTAACTTAAACCCAGATCTTTTGCCTTAGTATTTCAAAGCTCCCACAGACCGAGCGGTGTGCTAGTGTATCCAAACGAATACCAGCCTTAGATCCCCCAGTTTCATTGTCTTCTTCACAACCTAAGTGTTTTGTTTACCAGCTGTGCTGTTCTCCAGATCTCAGCATTTCCACAATCTAAGGAAGGAGATGAAAGTAAGAATGGAGAGGGATTATTTAACATTATGCTGAGGAAGGAGGACAAGCAAATGGATCACAGTCTTTGTAAACACAAAGAGAAAGGCTTATTTTGGTAGCGTGATTTACTGTGGGCTTTATATAAAGGAGATGCAGGGGGATGTAGAAAGCGGAAAAGCGAAATAGATGGGCAGAGTGCGAGTGGCAAACAGATACAGTGAAACACTGCAAATGGGAAAGACAAAAGAGTGTAAATATTCACTGTGATGGGTTGTGACACCGCAGCCCCTGAAACAGGAATGAGATTATTGCTGTTGAGAGAGCTGGAGATGTTCTCCATTTGTTTCGGCAAACACATTGAAGTGCCGCAGATGGCACTTCCTCATTCTCCTCTTCATCAAAATACAAAGTGACCCCGTCACAGTGTAGATTTTGCTTTGAGTCCCGTCGGGCTGTGGCTGGGCTTTCCTTTGAACACAGGGTGATCTCATTTTACATCACAGTGGCGAACTGTCTATTTGTTTTGATGTAGTTGCTAAGAAACTGTCCCCAAGGACACAGATTCCTAGGTTGGTTTTCATAAAGGTGAGGTGGCTTTATAATGGAGATAAGACAAATAAGCATATGGAAAAACAGAGAGAGAGGCTCAGCTCCCCTTCGCACCATGTGCCTGCCTCTGTTTAACTTGCAGGGCTCTTCATTATGAGCAACATCTGGTGTTTTACAGCGGCATCCATTTATCATTCCAGCACCACAAACAAAATCATTTCATACATGCAAACACACATGGAAATATGCACACAGCGTTTCATTTTCTTTTATCAGATCTATTATTCACCAAAAAAATACACTCTGCACTGAAAACTGCCCTGACTCTGAACAAGTGGATTGTTTAAAGTTTAAACTGTGGATTGTTTAAGTGACAATATAGTTTTCATTAAATTGTAATCACGCAAGCAGAAGTGCTATTGTACTGAATATTAGCACAGTTGCTGATTTTCAATACAACATATGATGTGGATTTTATACAACAGTTCTATAAACATTAAGGACACAGGACACAATATGGCAGGTTATGCATTTTATTTTAGCTTTGTCAACAATACTAGTTCCAGATGTAGCGAACACAAAGTGGAGTGATACAAACATACAAGTGCTGTTGTAAGAAATGACAGCACTCCAACTGTTCAACTGAGTGGACTGCAAATCACTGTTGTATAAACCTTTATCAGTTACAGCTCCCAATAAAGGCTATAGAAAATGAGATACATAATCCAATACAGAGCTCATGCATGGTAGCAAATCATGTAGCATTATTGATTCCATTGGAAAGAAAGTCTCCTATACATTAGCTATACATTACACATATACCATTTGCATTAGAAACCTGAGACACAGATATCCAGCATTTGTTTTAACTTAAATATATCATGTCTACTCTTTTTAACCATGAGATTTGCTGATTGTTTGTGGGCTGTGTAAAATAACCGTAAAAATATTTTGTGGATTATACAGCATTGCTAAGGGCTGCCAGAGTTATATTTAGCCATCTGCCTCATTAACAAATGCACTCATTATTTTTGTTTGTATGTAGCAGACTTTTATGTCATGACCCCACTGTCTCTGGCTCGGCAGGCTTGTTTGTAATACTAAACTACACAACAGGGCATTTACTGGTTTAACCTCTGAACCCGTGACATCATCTATACCCTTAATTACGTTCCCTTTAGCTCAAGTGACCTGTATACAAACATTCCACATATTATTTCATGTCTCCTTGCGATATGTGTGTTGTGTTTTGAGTTATGAATGTGTAATTCAGGTATTTTTAATTATTAACCATACAACTCATGTCCTTTTTTGTTTTTAATGTTTTAATCTGTACAAAATGTGAAGGCATTTTAAAAATGTATGAGTTACTGGCTGCTTTCTACTCATTGTGTACAAAAATAAAAAATAAATTTTTATTTGTTATACACCTTGTCTCATTTGTCTTCTTTAAACAACACCATTCACATGAGGAAATTTAAAGAAAGAAAGTCAAATGGATACTATAATAGGTAGAGATAAACAGAAAGATTATTCTTAATGAATTATTCTTTTAATTGTGACCTCTTCTTTTTCTTTTTATGTTTGCGTTTGCCACTTTGAGTGGATTTTTCAGGCTGTGCAGATGATGGCTCTGTTAATGCCTCAACACCAACCTCCTCTGTCTTCAATTCAGTAGATGTCTGTCTTTTCTCTGTTACACCATCTCCACTCATGTTTCTCTGCTTCTCCAGTCTTTCCGCCTCTGACGCACTAGTGCTTTCGCTTCTGCCTGGGTTTGCAGTAGATCCTTCATCTTTATTGGTGGTCTCATCTCGACCATCTTTTCTCTGTGTAATGTCATTGGTCAGTAGAGCATCCGTAGTCCTGCTATATGTTTCTGACCCTTGACTGCTCTCTGTATCTCCCATCTCATTGTTTTGGACCAAATCCCTGTCTTTATCTACAGCTTTATTATCTGTTTTTGCTTTTTCTTCTTTCGGGGTCAAAGAGCTCTCCTCCTTGTTCTGGCTGTTTTTTTTCTCATCCTGTCCTTCATCTTTATAATCTGCCTCGACACTGAAGCTCTCCTCTGTTCTTCCACTGCCGTCTGATGTCTGTTGTTCTTCGCCTTTGTTTTGAGGTGACACTCCAGCACTGACCTCCCCTGATGACATCTTGCTCTCACACACCTGTTTCTCTCCTTTCTTCTCCATCTTCTTTCCCCTCTTGGTCAGCTTCTTTCCCCACTTCTCCTCTCTGCTGGTCCAGTAGTTTTTGTTTTCGCTGATGCACTTTGCTTTGACTTTCTCTCCCATCTTCTTAATCTCCTGCTTAACGATGGGCTTGAACTTGGGATCCAGATGCAGAACTCTGGCAAAATCTTTGCGAGCTTCATCCTCGTTGTACAAGGCTGCGTGAGCTCTGGCGCGCTGGTACACCGCCTTCAGACTGTCTGCAGCGGATATGAAAGTAAGAGGGGGAAACAGAGTGAAGACCAGACCTGACACATTGCGTCGGATTTAGGATAAATATTTCATGCAAAACAAAACAATGGTCTTCACGCTATGCATTTGTGGGTTGGATGGAGATACCTTGGGAAAATTCAATAGGACAAATGATGCAATTGGTTACTGTAAAGTTAGGAGTAAAACTAGATAAGGTCAATGAAAGAAAATGTAGTATATTAGAGTCTCAGCTTTAGAAGGTTGAGACCACCCACAGTGCATCCACTGACCATCTGATGCATATTAATCACAAATGTTCAAAGCACTTTCTTGATCTAGTAAAAAAAAACTCCATCCATTGGTTCTTAATTATGATCCAGGGAACCCACACTGCTGCAGATGGTGTATGTCTCCCTTATCTGACACATTCAGTTTAGTTCATGGAGTTCTCTGCTAAAGAGCTGATTTGAATCAGGTGTTAAATAATGGACATTTGCAAAATGTGAAGTGCTTTGGATCTCAAAAACCAACAATCATTTAATCTGACTTTATGCCACTAAATGTATTTTATCAGTAGGTGGAAGAAGAGGTAAAACTAACCACTGGATTCATCAAAGTTTGCCAGGTTAGTGGATTTAAATCTTCGCAAGACAATCAGACTTTGAGGCACTTATAAACCAACTTCCACTTTTTACCCTTTCCCCTTTTGTTTTGTGTTTGAAATGTCTGTACTTATATAGCCTACTTGCAGAAATTCTGACTACAGAGTTTATACTACACAGTTTCTGTATTTTTTTTAAATATTTGTAAACTGCTCTGACAAAATTAAAATCAAATTTTTCATTCTATCCTATTATTGTGCTATAATCTATTCCACATAAACCCACCCCTAAATCTCATGTTAAAACAAACTGTGGCTGATCACATTTCAGTCAAATGTTTTGTTGGTCAGAATAAGCTTCATTATGGACTGGGCCTTGTGATGATGAGTCAAAGGTTTTACTATATGAGACACAGTATATCATAAATAACATACCTCGAGGCCCTGTGTGTTTTACTGCAGATGTAAATAACGGAGTAATTAAATGGCTCACTCTGTGTGGTGGTGTTAATCTAAATTCTGTCTTTGTCCATTTATGCAGTGTTGAGTCTCACCTTTATGTTTCTTCAGCAGTTTAGTGTTGAGTTCCACGACTTTACTGTATTCCCCGAGCTCCAGTTTACATTGACTGAGGTTCAGAAGGAGCGGCAGACCAACTTTCTCCAGAGATTCCCAGTCTTCTCCTTTATGTTCCACCTGAAACACACACAGAAAGATAGTGCTCACCCAGCCATGTCTGGACTGCTAAAATCTCCATGGGGATTTAAAACATCTATGTCATTCCTGATAAGCAGTTTTTGTATCCCCAGTGTACGTCGCCTCTGGGATAACGTATGTGTATATATATTTCTGTGAAAGTGTTAGTGGCACTTACCTGTGCCTCCATAAGTGTTGCGGGCAGCTGTCAGGTGATTTATATGCATTTTCTACTATATGCATATCATTGCTATTGGTTGCTAAGGCATTCTGTTCTCTAGGGTGTGGTTGCTAAGCGGTTACTTACTGGACCAAGAGTCCATATCTCTATGATATTTTCATTCCCAGATGGTTCTTACTCTCCTTCAATGTAAGTCAATGGGATCGTTTAACCCATTTTATCGTCCGCCAAGTACACCTCAACAAGCGCATAAATTGAGGTATCATTCATGTCCTCCACACAAATGGTACAGTGTGAATTACATGCTGAATTTTAATGTTTAAGGTTCAGGGGTGGTATAAATCAATAGCAACAGTAAGCAGGCATCACTAATATTCTGAATAAATACACAGCGCTGTGCAACAGCCATGTTATTTATAGCATTTCAATCAACAGGCTCACCTTAGTTTGGAGGTGGTCTACATACTCCAGAGCCTCCTTGAACTTGGCACTCGCCTCAGTGTAACGATGCTCTTTTACATAGAAATTGCCTTCATCTTGAAGCAGCATAATTAGCCGTAGCATCTGCTGCCAGTCCTTGCCCTCGGTCAGAGCTGTTATCGTGTGATTGGCCTCTGCTGCCGACTCTTCACTTTTGGTGTCATGCTTGTTTTCCTCCTCTGCTGATCTTTTCATTTCCTCCTTTGCTTCTGTGACCTCTTCAGGGGTCTGAGAATGTTCTCCTCGGCTCTCCACGTTCATGTGCATTGCAGTGCTGCCCTCCATTTTCTCCATCTCCACCTCTGGTTCCTTTTCTCTCTCTTCTTTAGCTTCTAGAATGTTCCAGTACCTTTCTTTATCCTCACAGTATTTTTCCTTCATTCTCTCAGAGAGAAGACTGAGTTCTCTGTGCACCAGCTTGGAGAGTGTTACATCTAAGTTGCATACCATCAGAAAGTCTCTTCTGGCTTCCTTCTCACTCCATACAGCTGCATAGGCCTTTGCTCGCTTATAGTAGGCTTTGACGCAGTCTGGATGAAGAGCAGAGATTTATATTGCACATAAGGATTACATTTTTTTGCACTTCCAATTAAAATGTCAAGAGTGTTAAAAAGCTAAACTTGCCAAGGCTTCATTCTTTTATGTGGTTTTATTCTATAATTTTCTATATAAATATGCTAGACACATCTCTCTGTTCAGCTATGAGTGGCATGTTTTTAATATTTAGTTTAATTCAATGTCAAGTTTAATTTGTAAAGCATATCTCGAGGCATCTGTATTCTGTTTCATCTAGACATTTCAGAACACATCTTGCGTGGTTGGTCCCTTAGGAATGGCCTTCTGGAGTACGTGACTCTGACTGGTCAAATGCTGATATTGTTGTATAATGTCTACTAAACTATGTAACTGATTATGCCAGCCCGCTTTGTGCTAGTTTGAGGATTTATATCACTCCTGTTTTTTGTCACACATAATCAAACCAATTTATATCAATATTTGTCCCTTTAATTATTTATTTGGTAAGCATTCACATGATATGCATTAATATAAGTATGCATGATTATGTACAATCAGCTGGCCATTACCGCGAAATAAACCCCTTTAGGCCCTTCCAACGATGAAAGGCTGACTGTGCATTTTCCCATACAAATTTGCCAAAGAAGCTTTCATAATGTCAAAAAAGCATTACAGAGCTATGCCACAGACACAATATACATCTAATCCTTGCTCTGTGCTGAGTGTGCTCAAGAGGCTGGTTAAGATCCCCCATTGACAGCTCTCTCCCTCTCTTTCATTTGATCATGCTCCTCTCTAAATCTTTCACTCAGCCAACATTTAAACAGACTTTCCCCCGGCCAACTTCAGCCTCTGGCAAGAAAACAGCCGCTCCGGCGAGCGTACTTTAAGACGAGGACGTGCTCCCAGGTGACATACAAGACAAATGGCACAGAGAGCAATGATGGAAGATTTGAAGTCAGGGAGACAACAAGGTGTGGGTGACACATGGGCTGAAACGGAATTAAATAAATTCTGGGAATCTGAGGGGACAGTGTCCCTGATAAAGGGGAACTGTAACAGGCTGAAGTCACTGTGCAGGCTGCATATGCATAAGGCTTGTTAGGAAAACTACCCACGCTGCTGGAGTGGCAATGAGAGGCGATACATCTGTCACTTTACATGCATCAAGAGGGCTTACATAGACCAAATTCTGTCCTTTCTGCTAATGCAGTCAACAGTGCTTAAACAAACCAAAACCACCAAGTATAAAGATGCACACTGATGCACACTGTCACGCACAATCGCATAAGCAAACGCAATTGGATTATTTATGATACTTAAAAGTTAATTCTAGGGATGGTGCTATCTTCAGTTTTAAATTGAATTTTTTTTCTGCTTGAGGTGATGAAGATTTTTATATACCAATCAACGCACCTTTGTGTTTGTCCAGGAGTTCTGTGGAGTGCTCTATGACTTCATAATACTCCTCAAGCTCTAACATACACTGGCAGTAGTTCAACACTAGAGGAATAATGAGCTTGCCCAGATTAATGTAGTCCTCATCTCCTGGCATCTCCTGCACAGGAACACAAACTCAGTTGCATTCATTAAAGTACATAGATGTAATGAGAAATTCTTTCTCAGTGTTTTATCTTGATGGTTTCTCTACGCCTCCGTTATAACCCTAAATCTCTGTGGTGATTTTGTTTACCCTGGATTGGACTGTACGGAGCAGGACCACAGCTTCCTGGTACTTCTCCGCAGCTTCACGAAAACGACCCTGCTTGACCAGAGCATTGCCAAGATAATGAAGTGAGGGCACGACCTTTAACTTCTCGTCCTTCTCCATCATCCAGGATTCACGTTGGTAGGAGAACGGGTCACCCACCTGTGAAAGACAGAAAATTGGAGCATGCCCGCCTCGCTTGGCTGAGGATTGAAAACATGGTCTGAGAATTGGGAACAGCATTTCTTTCCAGGCGTGTCACACTTGATTGCGTAACGTTCTGTTACGCTCTGCTTGGGTAGCAGTGAGAAATCTGTTGGAGGTGGAGGAGCAGAACTGGCGTGTGCAAGAGTGTGTATGTACAGGCTTGTTTTCTTCTTGTTTTGTGTAAATACACCTCACCTACCTGGATTAACTCCATAATGAAGATCAAAGGCTGTGGTGTCCTCATTATCTCATCAAGCTCTGGGAAGCCTGTAGAATGGTAGTGAAACATGTTGCCTATGCCACACATGTGTTTCTGGCCCGCCAGAGGGTCCTTCCCTTGAGCAATCAATCGCATCCCTTTTGAGACGATAGGATAAAGGCCTGTGTGCTGAGTAAAAAAGAAACTATTGTCACGTGCTGTGGCTTCTGATGCAATTTATTTCTACACCAACAATCTAAGTGGAATCATTAGCCTCATTTGACTTGCAAAATAGATTTCTTTGCTTTTCTGTGTTTGGAGAAAAAGATTTCGAGAATAACAACAAATGTGAATGTTAATAGAAAATGTAGGAGGCCACCAAAGGTTGTCTCATGCATAATAAATCAGGAAAATTCTCCTACATCCTTACTTGAAGATTAATTAAGGTCCAATTTAAGCTGGAGTTATTATACCAGCAGAAAGAGTACAAACAGTGGGAGGCAAAACAAAGAGAATTAGATTTTATTCTAGCACCTACAATGGCATCACACCAGAACTCGGCCACTTCTCCAATCCTCATGGAACTTAACAGCACCTCCCACACCTCCATCTTGAACATCTTCCCCACAAATATTTCTGCTGGATGCTTGTTTTTACGACTGTCGTCAATAACCGTTCTTTCAAAGTTGTCCAGCAGAGTCTGGAAGTGGAACACCAGCTGTGTGGGTAGAGAAGAAAAACCAAGAATGAGAACAGCATTAGAGGAAAGCAGAGACATTTATTCCTCTTAATTAATCCAAAGACACCTTGGCACTTAATGCCTGTTTATGTGTATGCAAGATAAAAAGACAAGGTTTATCAGCAAGAAAAGAAGTTCTACCTGTACTATCCCAAAGTCTTCTAAAATGTGTTTATTTAAAAAAATTCCTTTTTGACCTTCATTTTGGATAAAACAACACATCAAAACATACACATACAGCCCGCAGGACTATACATGCCAGGAAAGTCACTTTAATGTTTTGTCTTTAAGTATTATGGAGGCACCTTGACAGTACGGGAGCACACAATGAATACAGAGCACAGCTGGTGAATAGAGAGGTTAATGTTTGCATTGTTGTGGAAAATGTTTGTCATTCTCTCCAGGCTGAGGGCCATATGGCTGGACAAGTAGGTGGAAAAAAGTCACCTGGCACAGATACGATGTGCCTGTGCTCAAACTGACGGGCTGCCAAACGTCAGTTGAGTAATTATATGGACCAAATGTTTTGGGTCACAGATACAACCTTTATATCATCAATAAAATCAAGCTACAGACATTTCTAATCAAAGCAAATGGTTAGACATTAACCCATCCAAACAAATGTCCAATGACAAGCATTTATCACTACGTGCTTGATCTGAATCCCTGCACATTATCCAGGGCTGCTTTTCCTTCTTACCTTAGTTCCCTTCGGAAAATGCGGCAGCGGTCCTTGACCTCCGTGCAGAATCTTCTTTTTCACTCCAGGATGGTTAAGCAGATACGTCTCTTCCATTTTGAGCTCTTGAGAGAGAAGTGTTTCTGATGTGTGCTTTATTGAATCAGTCTGAAAAGTAATGTCCTGTAGCCTGTGAGAGCTGGTCCTTGGCAGTGTTAATTAGCAGGCTGAGGAAGAGAGACGAATCACACCCCAGCAGCCCAACGTTGCCTGTCTGCTTTCTGACAGATGGCTGGATTACCAGGTTCAGGATAGCCACTTTAATCGGCCTTGGCTAATCCTTCAACCCCCCTGAATCTTTAGTATAATCCCCTTTAAGAAGTGAAGGGACGGGCATCCAGAAAGCAGAACTCAATGCATGGAAGGAGTTGAGATCATTCTGGAAGGCAATAGGGTTCAGTAATCCCAGAAAGTGTTCACTAGTATAATTGAGAGGGAACTACTGCAGACAGAATGTTTTAGAAGTATCTAGAAGGACTTTACAGTTTGTTTACCTCCGTAATAGGTGTAGCTTTTAAATTTGCTGACTTCACTGAGCAGAGGTAACTTGACTAAACATACAACTTAACACACAATTTCAAAAATGAGTTTATTTGAAATCCTGACGTTTACTCAACACGAGGGACATACATAAAGGTACATATTTACAGTCTTGCAAGAGAGATATCACAGAAGCTTGTGTGATGGGGCTTTTGGGCAGGGGTATTCGACTCTGATCCAGGAGGGACCAGCTGTCCAGCACAGTTTAGCTCCAACCCTAATCAAACACAGATGCCTGTAATTAAAAAACAAATCCTGGAGACCTTGATTAGTCTGTTTAGGTATTGGAACTAAATTCTGCAGAACTGCCCTGAGCATGAACAGCCCTTCTCCAAAATGATGTATTAAAAATGATTTCAGACTCCTAGAGTTCCCAAAACATGTGATTTAAACACACAACCAATCTATAGTATGTTCACGTTCAGTTACAACAATGCAATAAATGCAATACGCTCAAACTTGTGGCAGTTGTCTCGGTTTCTTTGTATTGTAGTATCTTGGTAGCTGTCAGGCATCACTTCTCGATCAGTGAGTCCAGCTGCTCTTGCAGGGAGGCCAGCTGTTGGAACAGAATAGCAGTGATGGATGGCTAACAGTAGGGGTATAATTGAAGGCTAAGTGAAATATGCTCTCAACACCTCCAACGTTGTTACTTTTTCCCCCCTCAGGCAATTTGTCAGTTTAGGTGTAAACAAACAGTAGAGAAGAAAATGATATTGATCAAGAGCCATAGGTTGAAGGGAATTAAGGAAAACAAACAAAACAGGTAACTCAATAACACTGCTATACTATGCAGTGATGTTACATGAGGAAAACTACATTCACCCACAGCAATGGCAATATAGGGAAGTAACGCAAAGTAATTGTACGCTACGTTCAAGTAGGTCTTTGGGTTTTTATATAATCTAACCTGTTCCATCTCCTGCTCCACTTGATGAATCATATCGTTTAAGTGAGACTGGAAACGATCCTGGAAAAGTGAGAGTATGAGAGAGGGGCTTGATCAAGCTGACAGTACGCGGTTTTGATGCAAGCCGTTTGTGAATGTCTTAGCTGCTTGTAAACAGATCTATTTGATTTGTGGCCAGTGAATGGAGCTCAGATGAGCATGACCTTACCCTGTCCACTGTGACTGTAATGACCACTGACAAATATAGCCAGTGTCATCCACACAGCCCAGCTGAAATGACAGTGTTAAGGCACATGTCTGACCCTGTTTCACAGCCTCTAAATCCTCCCAGTAGAACAGTTGGCAGAGCAATGAATTTTTATGCTTTTTTGAGTTATGTAAAAAGAGCTGACTGTGGAAAATATAATATTTATGGCTTTAAAAGATACCAAAAACTTTCCTTCTTTATTAAGGGCCGTTTCACAAGGTTGTGCTGTACAAAAGATGTGTCGCCTAGGCCGTGTTTACATGATGTAGCGCACCAAAGTGTGTAATGGTGTGTGCCATGTCTCTACTGTCTGTGTCCTAAAATGTATCTTTTGTGTAGTGTACTTCCTTACAGTTTTTCTAATGTCTTTACTGCTATATGCTTAAATGTTTTTTCCTGGAAAGCTGCTTTGCAATAATACAAAATTGTGAAAAACCATATAAAAACAATTGAATGGCGAGGCACAAACGTTTGTGATTTTTTTGTATTAAATGTTTGGAGGCAACTCACCCGTAGAGCTTGATTTTCCACCTCCATGATCAATTTCTCCTGTTGCTTCTTGCAGGCAGATGTCTTCTGCAGCTTGGCCTTCAGATTGTTGATCTGAACCCGGTACTTTATTACTGCAAATCAAATAGAGTGTGTGAGCCCTATGCATAAGTCCTAGTTAACACATATGTGTGGTTTTGTTTAGTTTATATCCTTTGTATTAAGCTCACTTTTACATTTGAGAGCAGGCTAATGTGTGAATGCACTTTAACCACTGGAAGCCTTCAGGCTGCATACATATTCGAAGGCAGCTCATATGTTCTGAACTCTCATGAAACCAGAATTCCAATTGCTTGGTCCAAATTAGGGAACGCACACATTTCCAGCAAATACTGGTGGATAATGTATAGGAACTGAAAGAGGTTTAAACAAAATTATGGTAATCATTCAATAAAGCTGAGTCTAACTTAATGGGAAATGTCTGTCTGTAAACAGAAAGATGATGTTCTGGCTACTTTATCACTTGTCAGCATTCTGTAAATGGTGCAGCGTTTGTAACTTGTAGTTATAACAGTTTAAAATGTAAACTTCGTCCATGTTAAAAAAATAACTCAAATGCCCTACAATTTTATGTTTCAAACAGAGATGGCGGTAGAGAGATTGCTACTTTAGGTTAGTAGATTAAACAAAGTCGTGGCACAGCTCTAAACCTAATGGCTAATTTTCTGTCGCTATGCTAGTGCCAATGTGACGCTAAAGGCTGTCAGAACTTGATAGAGGATGAAGATGAAGGTCAAGCGTGTCCGTCACTCACTGTTATGGGTAAAAACTCTACCTGTCGACCGGTACCGCCATCTGACCTAAATACAGCAGCAGGATCGTTATTCAAAAGCTAATCTAGGTCAGCTGTTGTTTGTCTGCTGGTCTGCCTCCCTGCGATACTAAATTGAATTTTTAAATTGGTCTCCTGCTGCAGTCCTGATTCAGGTGACCCTTATACTACTGTCCATACCAATATGACTGTTCCGTTCTCATTTCGTCCTCCATCGGTCTCGCTCAGTTTTTTTGTGGAGCTGCCGGACCATGTCAACTTCTGTGTATATGATGTTGAGGTCTTCGTCCTTGTGACACTCGCCCTCCTCGTCTTCATCCTCACTGCTGCTGTCGTTGAAGATCTCCTGAAGCTCGTCATGTTGGACTAAATTAGGGGGAAAAAGACTTTACTTAAAGACTTGAGGGAAAGTAATAAAGCAAATTAAGTTAGTGCAAGTCAGACTACAACTCTGTTCCACAATCTAGTGAGCGCCCTTGCTGTCTAATGCTTACATAGGGTGCTGGCTTCTATACTAGCAAGCACATGGGACAATCAACACAATTTTAATACTGCTGATACAATAATTAAATAGTACTAAACCTAAATCTACATAACACTCAGTTTATAATTATCATGTTTTTATTGATGCTTTTCAGTTTTTAATGAATTGTATTTTTAGAACTATGAATAGTTATCTTGCATTTTTTTATCTTGCATTTACCACGTTCGTCACAATGCATTCTGGGATTGCCTTCTCCACACGAATACAAATCTCTTATTTAAAACAGCTCAGAATTTATATTCAAATCATTTACCTGAGGAGCCATGACCCTTGTGTCCAGAGGTTCCAGGTAAGGACTCCCGGTTGTATAGAGATAAGCTGTTGTCAGGTTCTTTAGTCTCATCCTCAGCAATCACCTCCCATCCTGACCACAGGGTCAAGGTTCATATAACAATAATCCCTTTATCATAACTAAATAATCCCTTTATCTTTGGGGTTTTGCACCAGCTCATTTTCCTGTTCGTTGCATCACTTTGTCGTCAAGCTCCACAACTTTGTACGCGACTCTTGCCACCTTTCATCCTCTTATACTGTCATGCGGAGCTTCACAAACTCTATTTCCTGCCAAGTTACAGCATTTGATTAGTGAGCAAGTCTGCCACCTGGTGGACAGGCTGACTATGACAGAAATGGAGTCTCAGTTATGCAACAGCATTGACACTAATGTGCAGATTGGCTGTGACATAGAATGTGCTTTAAAACCATAAGAAGTGAACAGAGGATAAAGAAGATATTAAAGAAGAAATTAAAAGGATACGAACACTGACAGCTTCGGCGTCTGTGCTCAAGAGCCTCTTCACCTCTTTTCCATATCAGGAGACTCAATATACTGCAAGATAAATCAGGTTAGAATGCATCCCCAGGAAAAGCATTCTTCAAAACGGCACGCATGCATCCAAATGCACCCATATACTAATAGCAGAGACTGGCCGCGTGCCAGAGAACACATTAGCAATTATAAAAGGAAGCATGGTCAACAGCCATGTGCAACTTAACCGAGATTTGTTTAAGAGTCAGAGAAGATCCTTCCATTTACTCACAGTCACTTCAATCATAGCAACAGGGAAATTGCTTTCCTGCATACCCTGGTGTCAAATAAAGATGGAAGGCTTTATTTATATGTAAATCTTAGTTTTGCCATTAACTCATTGCTCTTTTACCTGAAAGAATAAACATTTGCTCCATATAGGGCTGACAGAGCATTTTGGAATCATCAAAAAAGCAGAGGAGAAAACAACCAAGAGCAGAGTTAGAGTAAACACTTAAGGGAAAACCAAACAAGATTACCTTCTTCTTCGCTGTTTTTCTGAACCGCCTCTTTCTTGTGTTCTTTAGAGGGGGTGTTACTGAAGAGAGACAGATGTAATTGGATATTACATGGGTTTAATCACTCAATTACTCGCAGGCTTTCTCCACGCTCAATCCAAACCAATTACCGGCAAATTTCAGTACAGAATAGAGAGGTACATACTCTGTGGTTCCAAATGAACTTCTTGTCTCTGTCCTTGTCTTTCTTTTTGCTTTTGGAGTCTGTAGTGCCAGTGGACTCCTCTAGAGGGGGGTATAGGTCTCCATCCAGAGTGAATTCCATCATCTTAAATAAAAAGTCAAAAGAATGAAGGATGATACTAGACCCTAGGAGGGGCCTCCACGGTCAGCTAAAAAATACATAATGTGGCAGGAATGACATTAGTGGAAGAAGTCTCAGTGTACTCAATAAACTGCTTTTGGCAGGAAACAGCCTGTCATTTATTAACTGACATACTGTCTACTAATCTTCAGTAAGTTTATTGAAGTTAACTATCACTGTTGGAGTGAACTATGTTTTGGAATCTCACAGTATAAATTAGTTTTCACTTACCTGACAGATACCAGCAGTCTTGTAGAGGGTCTTTTTGTCAACAGTTTTTAGTGATTCCAGGATGCAGGGTAAATCTACTAATTTACATGCTAAAGGAACACGGTCCACACGGACAATCCCATGGCGTCCATCAGCTAGAAATAAAGTAACAAATCCCATAAACAGACAGATACTGTATCATAAAGTACATAATTGTACACAAGTGATGTTGAGTCATACACTCAGAACGTTCATCTGAATTTGTTCTAATAGTAAGTCTGTCTTCATGTTCATGCTGCTAGACTGAGTGATCCGTCTGACTGTAGAGGCATATTCCTGAAGGATAATAAATCACAGAATTAAGCAGTTTCTTTGAAAATATACTTCATATATACTTCATATATTTTATTTTGAAGTAAAACATATTTTAAAATAAAATAGTGTTGTACTCACAATCTTGGCATTATTTTTTTAGAGATGTAACTACTATCTTGACAGGGAAGATTTCAGTGAATATTCTGTTCTGAGACTTTCCCCAAATGACACTTTGCATACAGTAAAATATAGGATTTATTCTTACAGTGTTAACACTGGGATGTGTTATAATATTTCCTGTGTTTTGTCTATACAGTGATATCATTCTGTCTACCTTCACGGCTGATGTTCATTATCCTAAACAAACACAGCACAGTTTAGGGCCTGTTTGAGGAATGGTATTAAGCAAATCCAATGTATGCACAATTGAGGAAATATTACAATGTGCCTGGATTTTTTTTATACTCCTCTATATAATCTTACATAATAAAATGTGGAACAAATAGGCAGACCTGAGGAAGCCGCAGAACAAACTGACTCTCGAGTTCATGAGAAGCATCTTCTTAGTTTTTAGAGCACGCCTTTCCCACTGAAACAGGAGACAAGAACTTTGTTACATATCATGAAATACTACATAACGATTCTTCTGACATATGATGGTGTTTATGGGAAGACTGGAGGTTATTATGATCCATGATTACATCAAACTGTACTTCGACCATTAATTATCACGATCATGCACTATTGTATTTACATAGTACCATTGTATTTATATCACGACAGTGCATCAGCAAAATTATACTTGGCATTAGTGTAAAAAATTTAACACGAATGTGGGTTTGACAGTACCTTTCGTTTTGGAGGTCATTTGACTCAAAATTCTATATATAAAGTACATAAGACAAAACAGATCAATGTTTGCTCATACTTATAATTAAGTGAGCTGATGCCAATCAAGTTATAGAAATAAAGTTCAAACCTAAAAGTAAATACCTAAAATAAACATTCATTTAATGTTAAATGCCAGAATGCAGATAAAATAATCACCACAAGGCTAAGCTAACAAGCTATCGATACTAGCCTATATATATGTCATATATAATAATGTTGGGCTGATAAAAATGTTGATGAATAAACAATCACCGCCTAAAGGACTACAGCATAACATAACCAGAATAAAAACGTTTATATATAAATTACTCGCAAATAACACGGATACTGTGAAACAGGAGCTAAATTGTGCAAATGTTTCTCGGTGAATTGACGTGCTGTTTAGAATTTGTACTTTACTGACATCTGCTGTTTTGAGTCTTGAACTACAACATCATCCGCAAACACTACAGAAACTTACAATATTACAGAAAAGGCGATTATTTGTTACGGTGAACAGGCAATAGAGCATTGGAATAAATATAAAAAAAATAGAACTAAATATATACATATAACAAGGACAATTACTTATAATAGTGAATTCAGTGTGAATGTATACGTAACAACCGGCTGCCAACGTAACGTCCCATATGGTCTAGCGGTTAGGATTCCTGGTTTTCACCCAGGCGGCCCGGGTTCGACTCCCGGTATGGGAAGTACATTTTTGGCTAACTACGCTTCAGTCATACTTATGTATACGTAAATCGAAAGTACAGAAAAAACGCAAACTAGATGGGTGATGTCCTTTAATATGTAGCCGTGGGAACGTGACGAACGACGCCTCAAATGTGAACTTCCTTCTACAACTAAACGGTGATTGATCCTGTAAAATCCCAAATTTGTTCCTAAAAGAAAGATGGTCCAAAAAGAGAAGTGATATGTGCGCTTTTAAAACCATTAAAATGTACTAATGATAAAAGTATTTCCATTTGAATATACAACAAACAAAAAGATACAATTTGTAAAAAAAACTGTAAACTTAACTGGTATGAAGGAAGTACTTGGCATTTGCTTGTTTAGATTTTTTTTTACATTTTACTATTACGTTAGGTCCTAAAATAATACAGTTGTAGCCGAATATGCTTACATGTGAAACGTGCATTATATTTAGAAATGTTTAAAAACATAAAAAAATATAGTTGTGTATAACGTTTCTGTTTCTTAAAGGGTGAGAACAAATTATGTGCACAAAAGTACATCCCCCGAAGACAAACAACTCTACTCCATTAAATTCCCCAAACAGGCATGTTCCGATAATGGGCGGGGCAGTCGGTGTCATTAAGGGGTCGTCTGAATTTATTTGACACCACAAACTAACGCATACTTTTATTGGGGGGTTGTCCCAACATATCTTATTATAACCAATGAACACTCACTTATCTGCGGGATAAGAATATTTTGTTTAGTAAACAGCAATATGGATATTTTCAGGTAGTGACATGACAAAACCAAAACACTACAGTTTTAATAATAATCAACTAAAGTTGTCAACACTTCTAGCACAAAACAAAGTGTTATGATCGGTCAACGGGGTCCAACGCTTTCCCATCTACAACCTGAAAGACGCACCTCACGCTTGACGCCTAGACAGCTTTGATGGTTACAACTGTAACATTTTATTTTGACGCGTTGCTCCCTTGTTACTGCAGATGGACTGTGTGTGCCGACCGCCGAGCCAATCGCTTTCGAGGGAAAATGTGAGCGCAAGGAATTCCCCACGCAGTGAAAACAGTGTAACCTTATGTTAAGCAAGAGTAAGATACGGAGCACGCTGTTTCGGGCTATAGGAACAATGATCTTTCAGTAGTTTTCCTCTTTTGCCAACGTGAATAAAGTCTTTTGTGTTTAAGAAGATTTCTAAAACTGAATCGGGAAGGAGGACTGAGATCATGACAGATTGCTCGGGATTGGTTTCATTGAAGTGATAGCACCCATCTCCACTTACCCCCATGTTAAACTTTAAACTGCTGAAGTCACCGTCTGTAAATTATGGCGCATTAGAATAGAAGGGTAAGTGTTTGGAAAGTGTCTTCTATTTGTTTGTATGCTTGCAAATGTTTTAAATTTATAGTTGTTACGTAGTTTATTGTTGTTTATTCAGTTTTAATGATGCGCTTCACACTGTACGCTGGGTTTTTAGAAATTCCTCTTATTGTATCACTGATCACACGTTTTACATACGACTTTATAATAAGATCAAGATATGAAGATCCACCTGGAAATGTATTACTGTTGTCATCATTCTGGTGTCCTTTAGATCTACAGAAAGCTTGGCGTGACCAGCCGCTATGTTATGGCTCTCTCCCATTACTGTGTACTGAGTTGTTCCAGCATGATTAAGGGCATGTGACCAGAATGAGTTGTTTAGAGTGAGAATCTCTTGTCTAAGGCTGACATTGCCTGTATCAAGGACACAGTAAGAGCTTCGCATAAACGTGAACAATCACTTATCCAGTTCACTGTGTTAAGGCCCTGGTTTATCTTTGTGAATCAAAACTGTTTTCATCCAGTCCAAACACTCATTTGTCAGGCCACAGATGTTTATATTAACATCTATGATATGCAGCAAGTTGATGTTGTGTAATTGTAATGTAGTTAAAACCCAACTGCTGTTTCATATAAACTCATTTGAGGTGTTGTCGTCGTTTTGGTTAATTTGTTTTCTGTTTTGTGGCATGTCTCATCCGCTGTGTAACTATCCAAATGTTTGCCAGATGTTTACATTTTTGGGGATACAAAACTTTCTTGTGGGACGTACATATTGAAGTTTTGCTTTTGACTGTGGTGTTCCCAGCATTGTGACCATTGGGATGTGCAGGGTCAGGAAGTGTTTATGTTCTCCTGCTTTGGGAGTTTATGATATTAGTCAGCTAGGTTCGTCCAGAAATGTTATCAGCTGATTCTGATACCACCCTCCCATTAAAGCCCCCTCCCCACCCGTTACACCACCAGAGGCTTTTAGATAGCTGGAAATTCCAGCCTTCTGAAACTAATTATCCACAATGAGAGAAGCTCTGTATGCCCCCCAGTTGGTAATGTCCTTATTTTAGCTAAATCTTTTCTTTCAAAAAGTCTTAGTCTCCCCCATTT
Organism: Ambastaia sidthimunki; assembly: GCA_036877625.1. Taxonomy (NCBI): domain Eukaryota; kingdom Metazoa; phylum Chordata; class Actinopteri; order Cypriniformes; family Botiidae; genus Ambastaia; species Ambastaia sidthimunki. The sequence goes on from JAZGTK010000661.1 coordinate 19,878, forward strand.
CCTCTTGTGACTTTATGCCTCAGAACGTATGCCCAATGACTCTGCTTTGAACTGGATTGCCAGAAGGGACAACGGGGCTCTCAGACTCTCATTATTGCATTTCATGCACATGACTGAGATATCCCAGGTATCAAGAGGTGTCTAGGGAACATACCCTGTGCTTATACTAGAAAGTGGCCATGATGGTGAATCCCATAGGTTAGAATATACAGGAATAAAAAATGTTGACTTGAATCATTTCACTCTATTCTCAGTAAGCTTTGACTTTGTCTTGGCCTGATAATATAGAAAATCACATAAGTTATGACTTAATGGGCTGGCTATTGATTTGTCTCCACATTTGAAGACATCAGTCTTTATAAACTCTGTATCCAGGAACTGCATCACCAGGGCATCATCAGCTGAGAGCTCTGTGCAACATGAGCCTTCTTCTTGCAGACAGATTAGAGGCATTAGAAAAGATGTTTGGAGTGTGCTAGAAAAAGAGGCTCAAGATGACTCTTCATTTTTCTCTGTCTTTGACTTCACAATCAAAATAATGCAGCGTACAACGTGCGGAGAAATCAGACTGAGTAATTCTCTTTAGAGTAATTCTTCAAAGCTTCTACATAAACTAAATATGGATTTTGGTGCTAGAACATTGACAGGCACAAACAAGATGTTATGTATCTTTGTTGGGTCAGACCGAGTAAAGTCCATAGGTTTCCACAAGGTGGTGGTGTTCATATACAAGCATATGAGGCATTATATGATATAGATGTTAAACAGCATGTTGTCATGTTAGTCATTTGTAATGGCGCAAAATGTAGTATAAAATTGTGCTTATAGCTTAATTCAATACATAGGACTGTAGAAAACTGTTTTAGTAACATTTCAAAGGGCTAATTCCCACCCATTGTTGCTATTATGTTGCCATAATCAGTCACTTTGTTTTGATACTTGTTAATGATGCATTTCCCAACAATTATGCAACAATTATATTCTAATTTAGAAAGTAATCTTAGCCATCTGTTTGCCTTTATGTTAGCTTAATAGATTGGTTGCGTAGCCTTGCTGCTCAGATGGCGGTAGCCAAATATGTGGGAGTCTAATTAAGCAAGACATTATGAAGACTCAAGGTCAAACTGATTGGCTTTGACTGTCTGTTTTGACTGAGGAGAGACAAAGACCGAAAACCTGGGGCATTTGTGCAGGCACATCTTGTTGCTGATGGCTGATATACAGTAAATGCAGTGCGAATATAAGAATATAAGAGGATTCACTAACCCCAGCAACAGTTTATTTTGAAGACTAAAGTTGCAGTACAAAGAGAAACAGTTTTGTAAAATCCCATGAGATCATGTATAAACTTTGAGCTGTATGTCATATTATTTATTTGTTTCTTCAGGGCCCAGAAGTTACTAGAGTAACCAGTCCTATGTTTCAGTAGTCATTAAAGTACATTATAACATTCTGTTTTTATTAAGAGTCAATGTGTGGAAATAAATGACGCTGGATGTTGAGTAAATGTTCTCAAGAGCTTTAGATGGTCCATTAAAGGAGCAGATGTGACTAATTCATGCAGCTATTTACACTTCATGGGATAAACTGTCTAATATTTAAAGTATCCCAGCACATTAAATAAGAGCCTGTTAACACTGACTGTAGATCAGTGAAAGCTTAAGTCGGTTCAGTAAAACCCTCATTCAGAGAATCAAAGCAATTTTTTGCCTCTTTACTCTTTACCTCTTTTTTTCTAAAGGCAATTTCAGAACAATTGGATGTTCCTCCCTTAGGCTTAGATGTAAATTATTTAAATGGATGGCATTAGGTATTTATCTAGCATAATACTTTCCAGTGTCTGTGTCCTCAGAGAGAAGACATGCCATTTGACCATTTAAGCTCCGAAACATCACCATCACTAGCAGCCCAGTTTCTGATCTAACAATGTGAGTGAAAGACATTGACAAGCAATAAAAAACGATATACTGATTAAGAATTAGCTATATATTTTAAATAGTATTTTTGAGCTTATGGGTTGTGCTTTTGTCCATTGCTCCGGTCAATACTGTCAGTCTGTATATTTGCGATTTGACACTGGAATGTTGTCCTTGCTCTTTGTGTAATGTTTAATTGGGTTTATGAGGAGGCGTGTAAAGCAAGAGATGGGAGCTTATTGTACAGGCCGACATCTTCCTACATGACAATGAGTGTCTGAACATTTTTAACAATTAAGTTTATTTATTTAAAAGCTCATTTTAAACAAAAGCCTTTTGTTTTGTTTCCCATATTACCCTACTTGTACTTAGAACAAAATTACAATGATATTAAATTCCAACTGTGGAGCTTAGGGTTAATATATTAACTCTGCGTTGTTAATCTACACTGCAGGAAGCTTTCTTAATGGGAGTGTCTTTATTTACCTTTTCCAATATGTCCAGTTTATCACACAAACTGGGTCGGGATGGAGGGAATGACTCAGCACCTCAAGTGTAGTAATGGAATATCCTATAAAATCTCCCCCCAGTCCCACAGCACAGCTGTCAAAAGCGTTCTTTATGAGGTCAGGAATATTTTATCCGTTCACAATTTGATGTTTCTTGTCATTTTAGTTGATGGGATTTCCCACGTTTAACCAGATCTAACCTTTTTGCCCGCATTCCCATTTACAAAGATCTTGTGGATTATCCTGTGGTATTCAATTAACCTTTACTTTGTCAGTGAATTTAAGCATGTAATGAAGTGAACTTTGGTCAAGTAGGAGTTTAGAAGGGCATGTTTGTAGAAAAACTGTTGACTAATTTCTCAGCAAAACCTTTGTCATGGCTATAGTGTTCACCTCCAGTTTAATGCTGTAATTCCTACAAGGCATGAAATCTCTGCATCAGAAAACCATCTTCCTCTTTATGGTTCTTCTGTCTGGATTTAATTAGAATGTTTGCTGCCCTTTTTTCTTGCCCCTTTTCTTGCTCTTAACCAGGATTATACAGAGAGAGGGCTTTCCTTTCTGCTCAGTCTCTTAAAGCAGTCAGATTCTCACAAACAACATAACCAGCCCTGAAAAGTGCTTTGTCTTTGTCAGTTATCTCAAGGTTCTGTCTATTTTTGGATCAGTTCATTTATTCCACTATGTTCCATCTCACAGTGATTCATTGTTATGAAAGCAGCATGAAGTTCTTCACTGCATGAAAATACTATGTACTTAATTAAGTCACTTAATGTTCTTCATACAAATGATTAGGGTTTTTGTCAATATAATTACATATCTGTTAGTTAGAGAAAATTGACCTTAACTTAAGATGAAATGAACATCCAGAGTACAAAACTCAGGCCACATGTTCATTTCTATGTCAGCAATTAATTTACAGTATTTGTAGAAGAATGAAAAAAGGTGAATTCCGGACATGGGCAAGCTCAAAATATGACATCTATGTTTTAAAATGGACATGCAGCAGAACATGAGGCCTTCTTGTGGCTTGAATGTGTTTAGCTTGGACTCAGTCATGCAGCTCTAGTAAAAGCAAGTGGGCTTGTTTTATTTTTAGGCTGTATAGGAAAGGTGTGTCTTTGTACTGCAGAGGCACATGGTCTGGTTGCTATGAGGACAACTGAATTCTCCACACTCAAAAAGTCTACATGGACAAGCGTAGTATTGTTATTTACATGTAATAGCTGAATTACATTATTCACACCACATAATCAGAATGTCATATTTAGTTTGGCATTGGTGGTGGCAGAATAGAACCCTTGCTAATGCATTAATAAGACCTTTGGAGGTGTCCCAAATGTGCTCTCATTAAACCAGTAGGCCTGTATCTTTGAACTGCTTTTTTATCTGTCTAGTGTAGGGTAAACAGATTTAAAGCCTTGAAAAAAAAATCCATTTATTTTAACACTTTCACTTTCTTTTTTTAACTGCTGCAGTTTTTGCTGTAATTTCCAGAGAAAGGTGAATACAAATATTATATGCAAACGACTATTGCGCTTATCAGGATAATGTGGAGCTTGTTAGACTTGTTTGATATGTCCCACTTGTGCTGGTATCACAGATGGGTTTGTATATCGTCGCCTAACGCCGTACATGTTGTTGGCACAATGGAGCAGGTGCTCACTACATGTTTAGACCAGAATTGCAAGCCAGGTTTTCATTTCTCTGTTTTTCTCCTTTTTTTTTCCTTTAATTCTTAAATCCATAAATGACAGTTTGTATGCAATGCACTGGTGACTTTATATTCCTAGGCAAGTTAAGAACACGTCGAATGAACAGAATGAAGGTTGCTCAAGAGGCCTGACAACTCTGTCACTTTTCAGCAGTTTATTGGTGTAGTTATTGTTTTCTCAGAAAGGGGCGGGTAATTACTGGTAAGGCCCAGCATAACTGCTGATGTAGCTTGCAGTGTTAACTAAATAAGTATTCTTTAGAATGTATTCATGCTCTCATTTTGCTGGTATTTACTCCCCTAGATGGTGCGTTGACAGAACCCACTGTTCTGCTGCGTTTCAGACTTTTTATAAGCCACGGCAAGCCACAGACTTCCTGTTTGTCAGCCAGATTGTCTCAGATATAAATGTGTGACAAATGATATGGCCCCATATGCTCAAAGATATGGCATGGGTTATTGCTTAGTAAGAAGATCCTTGTGTCAAATTGATATTGTCCATTGTGGTTACATCAGAAAAAGGGGTATTTGGTTCTGCTGTGTGTTTAATAGGGATTGGCAATCAGTAAAGACCTGGTGATACAATATTATATAGATATTTTATATAATATATTTTATATAGATACTTTTGCTAATTTATTTTTAGCTCGTTTTGAGATTGGATTGCAATTAGGACTGGGTCTACGAGAAATAATTCTGAGCCTGTGTTGGCCTAAAGGTACATAATAATGATTGAACTAAAAATATATATTCTTTATCAAAACAGTATTGTGAGGTAAAACTTTCAAATATCAGTGCCCCCAACCTGTAGCACATCACTAGAGCTAAACACAGAATCTGTTCTGGTTTTAGTACAGTGCAAGTTATCTCTCATTACCAGGGAAGAACAAAAGTCTAGTAGATATTTTTCTTTAAATGAGAGGTTTGAGGAAACATTTCTTTGTCTTTTTTAATAGCCGATAATTTACATTACATGAACATGTTTTGCTATTTGCTATTGCTAGTCAGAAGTAGGTGGTATTAGGGAGAGGGACATTATCGTTCTAGAGAGCATTTTATTGGACAAAATTCATCATCAATATTTTTGATCTGTATTCCCAGAAGACAGAGACTATAAATGTTAGATGTGTTCCTTCGGTTTTATATTTAACGTTTATAAATATTGTGACACACCTGAACCAGGTATCAACAGAACTCTTAAGCAGAGCCCTAACCCAACTCAACTGTACTTTCGCTTTGGTAGAGATGGCTGAAATGACACACAAAAGTGTGATAGGGGCTCAGATGAAATACTGTTTTTCTCATTGTTCTCTTCAGGTGGGGCAGCTCTTCCAGTTTTAAAAAGTCTGGCCTCTTTCATCCCTCATATCAAACAAAAAGCCTGTGTTATGGGCTGTTTTATAGCCTGGAGGGCCACTCCTAATTTACCTTCTTGAATGGTCTGGCACCACTGTGGCTCTCAAATAAACAGACTGTTCAGTTGTTATAGATACTCTTTTGCTTTCTTTGAAATACTTTGTAGTTTTTTTTAGAGCATTTGTTTAGTAGAATTTCTACTTGTTTCTTGCCACGTCTGCATTTAGCTCCAATGAAAACCTTTACACTCTCACCCAGTCTTGTGTTACTTCTCTCGCATAGCTCGAGGTGTAGCCTGATTGTTACTTTGTCCAGGTTTCACCCCTCCCCCACTGCTCTCTCCAGCCAATCGAAACCTGAGCTTGAGCTCACCTGAAGTAATTTGCATACTAGGCCTGTCCTTGCAGCCGATTGGCCCAGGCTGAAGTTCTGTTTTACTGCTTGTCTGTCAGTGGTTGCTCTGGGGACGTGACTCACAGTGAGAGAGAGCTTTGCGTTTCAAGTACTTCTCTTTTTAAAAGATTTCAACCCTCAGCCATTGCACTCCCAAACTGTGCTCTCATTTTTGCTCTGTTTAACATTGAAGTGAGTGGGAGAGGCAGAGGGCAGGTCAGTGTTCAACACCTTGAACATGCCATTTTGTTTGCTGTAGACACACCCTTGGATTATTTTTTAACCCGTCAACGTAATCACTCTCTTTTTAAGATTTATTTTTTATCTAATTTTTTGTGCTGATGTTGTGACATTTTCCATCACAGCCATGGAGCTTGACAGGAAACCCTGTAATTTTGAGGTTAGTAGCAATTTTTTATATTTTTTATGTAACAGAAAGTAATTGTAGCGCTTTGGTAGATTTGTAAGCGCCAAATGTCTGTTGTCTGCACTTTTCACTTTTGTAAACAAGATTCATTGTGCTTAATTTAAAAATACAGATCTATGCAATGTACAAGCATATTTTGTGTTTGTAAAATTATTATTTTTTTCATTTTCAGGTAACAGTTAGAATAATAATGTTGAGATGTTATGTACAATAATGCTAAGAAGTTCTGTATAATCAAAATATAAAAATATATGTATATTTATGATATAAGTTTACTAAATAAATTTAGCTGAAAGATCAATCATCTTAGTATAAATCACTCCAGATTTGTAAGAAGAATATTATAGAATTTTTAATGTTGTTTCTCTTTCCATGAATGGCCATTTTACGAAGTGCATTTATTATACACCATGTTGTTTATTAAATGAGTTATGATAGTAATGTAGGCAACGTTTTGCAAGTGGATTGACCAAGTCTGTACAAATGTTTTATCACATATTTGTTCATTTTCACCATATTGGCAACTAGATATATAGGATGAACCATGCAGTATAAGTACTCCATTGTGCCCTTTGTTACTGTAAGTGATAGTTTCTGCTGTTATAGTGTGTCATTGGTTCCATTACGTGGGCTTGTAGATTTCAGTTTGATTTTTGACTGGCTTATCAGGCTTCATCATTGCTGTGGAACTTGGTCTGAATGTTGTTCATCCTGTTGTGCCCACAGAATCTCAGTAAGACTCAGAGGAGAGTGACAAACAAATCTTGCTATACTCCCTGAACACCTACACTTGTCTCTTTTTTTAAATATAACCCTCTCTGATTGGAACGTATGACCATTGCCTAATTTTACCATGTGTAACTATGCCTGACAACATACTATAGTAACTTGTGTCATTTCCACGGTATGAATTAAAGTAGGCATTATGTAAGCAGCCAGTACTTACAAAACTGTAGTTTTTCCCTGGATTTTGATGAGGTTTTTGGCCAAGAAGGATTCTGGAGGAGTTTCATGCAAATTAATACTTTTGTTAAAGTTACAGATGAGGCCATAAGTATCAAGTAAATGATCACAATGTCATTGAGATTGAAATGAACACTTTGAGTTTTGTAATTGTGTAATATTTTTTAATATTTTGTATAATATTTGTTAATACGATTTTTGATTTTTAATATTTGTTAATAAGCTTTATTATGTGTTATTGTTAAATGTAAAGTTTATGCATAAGACTATATATTTTCCAGAAAGTGTAAATAAGATAAATAAATAAGAATCAATGTCAAAGCAGCTTTGTTAAGATCAGAAAGCTGGAAACTCTGGGGAATCCCCCCAACCCAACAAAAAGTCATATGATGCTAATTGTTAGGGGCAATATCAGTTTTTATTCTAATGGTCTTGTTATCATGTCAGACCCCCTGTTAGACAGAATATACGAACACCACTCAAACCATTATGCCCACCCCCCTCACGACCTGTCCTTGATTTGTATTGTAAATGAGGCAGGGCACCTGGAATTGGCTAGTAGTCAGACATGGGCCCCTTTGCTGAGAAATGCTTTGTTTGGGGCTGCTCTTCAGGGCTGAGTTTCTGTCACAGTTTGCAGAGTGGCCAGTAGTGTCAGGCTGGTTCCTCGCATAAAACGTAAACAAGTCCCAGCCTGTAATTGGATCATTAGGTCTCACAGAGCAGGAGGGGTGGACCAAACTGCTCTAGCTGGTCTAGCATGGAGAACAGAAGAGGGCTGGGCTGGGTCTGAGAAAGAATATTTGTCTCTTTCTGTCATAGCATTGTGTGCCTGGCTTATTATCGTAGATGGTTCAAGAGTAGTTGGTGAGGCACATATTGTAGACTATAGCTTGTTATACCTTAAATCTACCTGGATTGGTAGCTATTTGATGTTGTTGGCAAGATCCTCCCGTCATCTTTGAACTTTTGGACTTTTTTAGCCACGTCCCCTCATATTTAAGCTTTCTATGCTTGTATGCTGGTATACCAGACTTCTTAGCTATCTTTAAGCCAATAAGCCTCCGATGGTCACCAAGTTTTATCAGTAAGAACAGACTGGTTGACCAGCATTTTTTGTTTGTGAACAACGCGGTTGTTTTGGGCCACCAGCTAAACCAGCACCAGTGCTGATCAACTTGGACCAGCGTAGGATCTCGTGATAGTTGAATCTCATATTTTCAGAAGGTCTTAATTTAAGCATTTTTTGGATTACAGGGATAGCAGGTGCTAATGATCTTTGTAAGGCAAAATACTTGAACTATTTTTAAGTGAAGTAAAGGTCACTGTATGACATAAGATGACATTCATGTTGCCGGTATTTTTAAATGTATTTGAAAGCAGTAATGTTCTACTGAAATAGTTCGGGCAATCATTTCTTTGTCTATATGTTGTTGACTGCTCAGACAGATTTGCATCATGTTTTCATACTGCTCTCCCCATTTCCATTGAGCAACACACATTCTTAGTGTTGAAACTGTCTGATTCCTAAAACAAGCTCAGACTGGCATACCTCACTTCTCAGGTATACTGAGATACAATGGAGGACAGTACCCTATTATATATGTGTGATCTGATCCATGTATATTTATATATGTATAACCCATGTTTTGACCCATATAAACAACTAGAGATACGGCCTGATGTACTTTGGTGCAAAAATTTTGTCATGCATAGCAGCTTGATTTCAGAAAGCAAATGGACAGATTAGCCAAAAGAACGCATGTTCCCAGTATAATAAGAAAGAGTGGCCTGCAACCTCTTCTTGGAAATACCCCTTTGATGAAGACGTTTATGACTCGCACCCACCTGCTACACCAGTTTTGTATTTGTCTTGAGGTTTGCTGGGTGATGTTTCCTTGTGGAAACTTCAATCTGCCCACTGAAAGGTTCTTTCTGTTGTTTTCAAAACTCTGGCCTGAGGATGGAGTTGTCCATTTGCCCCAAGGCATACATTTATCATGCAGTATATCAGGTCTTACTTTCATTTTTAAAAGTTATGATCATCACATATAGTAAAGGTGGTGAACCAGGACCAAGTTGAAATGAGGAGTCAGTTGAAGTGGCTTTATAGTATAAACACTTGTTGTTTAAGGGATAAAAAACATTTTTTTTGTTGCCCCAAGGAAATATCATGGAAAATATTGTGAAACTTGAATTTTCTTTTTGTACTTTATTTGAGCAAAATCAGCATTATATTATAGTTGTTGTGTCTTACCAGAGATGAACTGCACATCACATGTTAGCAGATGAGTGATTTGTCAGTCCACTTCCCATGTAAACCACATTGTTTACTGTTTTGCTTGTGCATTCACTACATTAGTCACAAAAACATCACATAGCCAGGCATCTCCTGACAGAGAGACTAAAAAACAAGCCAAAACCACCTAGATCACAACTTTTCATAGCACTATTGAAATCAATCCTATGAAACAGTCCATTTTAAACACTGTGCTTTCCAGACGTCATTACACTTTTCAAAGCAGTTGCAAGTTCCTCTTTTGACAGAAAGGGCATGGTCTGCTATACCACTCCTCCGGTGTGCTTACTGGCCACAAAGAGTCAAGTCAAATCAGTCAGCTGCCTGGCTTTCTCATTTAAGAGGAATTTGGGCAGTTTTTCCCACTTCCCTCAAAATGACAATGATGACCTATTCCTATTTGCAGTACACAATAATATAAGTACAGCTGACATTAGTGTAGTGTTGAGTAGCACAGTCTTGAATGCAAACTGCAGTAGTGCTGATCCACCCTTAGACTTGAGTGTGCCGTTTACTGTGTGTAGCTTTAGCCAATAGCCACACAGGTGTGTGTTTTTGTGCATACTAACGAGTACTTGAAAGATACAGCACATGAGGCCTGGGGGTTGCTTCCCATAACTGCATCACAGGGGCAGCTTCTGTGTCTAATATTCTAGTCTGCCTTGTAAACAAAGCACGCACAGATCAGTCACGTGATTGGCTATCGCCACGGCAGTCCATTGTTTTCCACAGGCACAGCTTAAGGCAATAAACTGACATATTTCGAAAGGCAGATACTTGCAATTTAGACTCACAAAAATGATGAGCAAAAGGTTTCACAGGTTATAAGATGTGAATAAAAGGGTACATTGCTCAGGAGCCAATGCAACACGTGGTGAGAACTGAGCGAGTATTTAGCATTTTTGAGAAATGCAGACAGACTTTGAAAAACTGTGGGTGGCTGTGTTTAACAGAACATTAAACCACAAGTCACACACTCCAAAAAAAGACATGCTAATGAAAATGTGTTAGTTTCTGATGGCTTATCTGTGACATTGTTTTTAAATTAGGAGCTATGATTATGTGAACTATAGTTCAGATGTGCAGCATGTAAAATCAAAATGTATGTCATTTGGAAAAGAAACGTACATAATAAATGTACATGCACTGATATTTTCTTGATTTCTTTCTTGATTTATCTTTTTTCTCTGACACATGCCATTTCAAATTGACCTGCTGTGATGAAGTTTTCTACATGAAACATAATGTTTGATAGCAACAGCAGATAAAATTGTTTATTTCTTTCTTTTCTCCTTTCTTAATTACTTTTTAACCCCTATTGATGTTGAATATGAATACATCAGTAATCTACATCAGACAATAGCAGTACATAAAGGGAAACTTAAAATAAACTAAGGTTGATGTAAGTTATTGGTGCAGTTTTAATGCACTTATTATGCGTCTAAGAACACAACATACTCAATAATTCTTTAGGAAACAACATTACTTCAGCAACAGTAAAGTTTACTGACAAATTCCGTAGTTACATCACAACCATGGGGCAAGCTGATCCATGGATATCTCCTGCAAATATGCTTTGCAAACTGACTGAAATGAGCATTACAATGAGTATGTTTGTGATTTGAGTTTGATTTGTAATAGTATCACAGTTTATCTGCAAAAAATGTAATTCTAAGACCATTGAACACCAATGTAACTCTAGAATCTCCAATGAGGACATTGTTTTGCCCACCACATACCCTTAAGTAGCGCTTGCAACATGACTGTAATGGGCAGTTAATACATAAAGGTTTTCAGGATTACGTTTACATTTTTAAAAATGTGTTTTTGTCACTTTCTAATTTGATAGATTGAGCACAGAGGCTCTTAGCCATGACAAACTAGGGAGCTAATAATCCAGTCCTCCAGTAAGGCTGAAGACTGAGTGCTGTGAGTGAAAACATTTGACATACATTATGCAATGCAATACTGGGGGACTTTATCTGCTGATTTTAAGATATGAAAGGTGACATGACATTCCTGGTCATACATAGTTTAAAGTAGTAACCCGTCTTGTTAATCTAGTAGTGCTTTTGTAGAGCACACTTAAAATACAGTCAATGCTCAAGAGTAGATTTTTTCTGATTGCAATTCATTTGAACACAACTGAACATACAATGAAGTGATGTTTGCTCAACCATTAAGATTGCTTAACATCTGCCATTTATCAATGCAATCTTTAAGTTTTTTGACAAGGTAGATAAAAAACATTTTCCTACAGAGTGGCTACAGATACAGAATAGTTCTATTAAAAATCTATTTTTAAGCTTTAGTTTCGTATGATGTTAATAATGGTTACAATAAATGAACAGATAGCCTCCTTAATTATAGTTTGTCAAAACCAAATTATACAATTATTAAAGTATAATGATTTTTGTGTGTTTTGTGCCATCCACAATAGAAACAGAAATTAGCCTTGATCACAGACTTAATTTTAGCAGATTGATGATTAGAATTGTAATGCAAATTTTTTGTTACATTAACATTTCTGTTGGATTATGTTATTTGTCAAACCCTGAGACAGTTTTGAAGATAAGCCTGAAAAATCATTATGATAAAATCATATTTTTAAAAATGTTAAAAATGCATTTGCCATATTTACCCGAGAAAAAAACATGAAATATAACTAAAGCTTGTATTACTGTCATGTCTTGTTTTCTGTTCTAACTTGTAATGCTTAAATGTCAGCCTCTCATTGTATTTGTGTTATATCACTCTACATGCTATAGGTCACTTCACCACTGGTTTCTAAGCAACAACCACTCCTTGTTTACATTTTCATTGTGAGTCTCATTTAGTGTTCACAGTCCTCAAGAGATATCCTGTCTGTTGCATACACACAAATTAGTTTGTTAACGCCTTGTAGTTTGTTATTTGGACCTTGCAGTAAGCCCAAATCCTTTAGTATCAAATTCTTTCTTCTAATTTAATATGTGATTCAGTTTTCAATATGTGAAAAGAGATTAAAACTGTTATAGTCATTTGGCAGAGAGCAGTTTGTTTTGTAAGTTCTCGCCTCACTTCAGGATATTGTCACTATCATCTTAAGTAGATTTGAGATGATAGGTACTACTTTAAACCTGTTCGTTTTACAGCCGTAGATATTGTGGTTAGCTTTTCTCATCTCGTTGCTATCATGAACAAACGATGGCTCTACAAAGACCAGCATTCTTTTTCAAATATTGACCTGAATAAAACCCCCACCCCCAAGCCTCCTCTCGAACCCAGCAAACCGCATCAACAAAATGGCAGGGTGTAATCTTCCTGCCATCACTGATTTCTGACAGTCTTTAGATTTAGTTTCTGCGTTTAGTTTAATTTACCACTCTCATTTCTTGTCATGAAACCATCTTGGTGAAAGGATGGGGGTGGGCGTGCTATTATTGTGGCATGTTTTTATTGCGGTGCTGTTTGCCTTACGCTGTTTCTCTCTGCACAGGTGACACCTAAGTTTACCTTTACATCAGAACATTTTCCATCTCGTTCAAAGATTACAGCAGCATATAGACATTGTGTCAAAAAGCGCTTGCATGTCATTAAGTAAAATTGAGATTGCATCCACAGTTGACTGACTACATGTGAGATGTCATAACATTCTGATTCAGCATGCGGAATTGCGACTTTTGCAACAGCTGTTGCAGCTTTGGATCATGGGTTCAGTAATTATGTGCAATTAGGCCGCAGTCAGTAATTTCAGAGAATTTCTCCTGTACACAGTCCCCAAAGAGTTTTATTAGCCAGCATGCATCTGAAAGCTGTCTAAACACATTGCTTACAATACTGTAGGCCCATGAACCTCTCGGAGCATAAGAACACCATATATCGCTCTATTCAGACTCAATGGACTCCACATGGACAATTACTACAGCAAGCTTGTCAACATGTTGTTCAGAGCTTATATGTGGTGTGTTTGGTAGTTCAATAAACTTGTGCCCATATGGTGAACAAAACCGAACAGTCTGGTTGTATTAAGAGTTTAATCTTAGTCTTAGGGATACACATACATCACACTGTTTTTTATAATGAAGAGCAAGGTTCGTTACTGGTATTACGTCACATGTTTTTTTGTTTTGCTGTGTCTTGGATGTATTGTGTGCACATAACTAAAGGCAGTAAGCAGACTGGGTCTAAAGCCTTTTGCTGTTAACTGATGTAATTAGTTTATGAAGACACAAGTGTTGCAAGCCCTCTTCTATAAAGCTATAGAGACCACATGATGTGGCTGGAAATGAGAACTAAGCCACATATTGCACACGGCCCCTGCAGCTCAACAGGGCTAAAGGCAAACCTTATATAAGATATGATCAATTTAATGAATGTCAGTTATTTTAGGTCAGTTGTGTCAGCTATAAAGTATTTTATGATGCATTCATTTTAAGGAGTGCCAGCCATGTGGCAAGGAGTACATGACATAGTTTTAGACCCTGATCATTTTATTAGCATCTGCTAGACTGAAAAAAAATAAAGAAACAGATACAGAATGCTCTAATTACCTACTAATTCAGGTACATTCAAGAAACTTAAGTTTACATAGGCATTTAGGTGTGAAAAAGTTGCTATTGCTTTTCAAAATTAACTAAATTAAAAACAGTACTTGTAGGTTGTAACCCTGTTGCTGCTGTTTAAAAGAAACTTTGCAATGCCAGAACATTGTGAAGGATTTGAAACAATGACAGTGTTTGAGCTAGCAGACTAGGCAAGAGTGTGACTTGTTGCCCATGTGGACATATTGTGCACCTTGTGTATGTCCAGACCTGTTTGGAATGTTTATGCATTTAACAGCCAGCTTCAGTTTCTTTGTAACCTTAGCTTGTAGACAGTTAGCTGTGGGTTCAGGCTAGCATTTGTGTTAGGCCAGAAGTGAAAGTATTGCAGGCTACATTTGTTTTTTTAACAATGACAGTGAACTCAAAACTGAACTTTGAATTAGTGCCTTAAAGTGTAAAAACCTTGTGGTGGCACTTTTATCAGCACTAAAATGCTGAACATGTTTTTTAGCTGCCGTCAGTGGCTGTTCAGGGTTCCAAGAATTTTATTTTTAATTGCACGGGTACAAGGCAAGCATGTTTTCTGCATTCAGGCTGCATTTTTCCCCGCCTTTTGCATATGCTGTGACATGTTGGTATTGGTATGAGTGTAAACACATCAGAGATGGGTGAGTCAAGATGGCGGGGGTGGCGCTATTTCATAACAGTGCATATGTTGTCATAGATGTAAGCATGGTAAATACAGTGCCAAGAGATTTGGAACGTCACATTTTGATAAGTGACATTGTACTGATGTCTACCAAACAGGTCCAACCAAAGTGAATCCAAATTAAACGAAACTGCCTTTAGATTCAGTAAGCATAATGATTTTGAGCACTTCTGCTGACACGTATCAATAGATCTGGATTTTTCTGGATACTGTTGTAGAATATGAGTTATGAATTAACTCTTTCCTTGCCTTTAACTGTATAGTAAACTGAACGTAGTAAAGCTTATTACTATGTTTAATATGTCACTGATTATATGGGTTCTAAAACTGGTCAGATGATGAGCGTGTGGGTGGGGTTAACACTTGGCTAAGAAGTTTGATGTTGTATTGGGCTAAAAGCCCCGAGCTTCTCTAGTCTTGTCATGCTCTGAATTGTTTTATTGCAGATGTCAAAACATTTTGTCTTTGTACTGAAATATATAAAATGCTTTGAAAATTGCATATGCGGCTGGAGGCAGTGCAGATACAGTTCGAATGTTCTTAAAAGGCTCAGATAGCATTTCATTATGAAATGTTTTAATCATATCATCCAAAAACATAATTTTACAAATCAAAATTATATGTTTTTGTAAATATGCAGTTCCCCTGTGCACTGACATTTCACCTCTTTATTTCTGGAGGATCCTGGTCTTTATGGCCCCTGAGGCAATTTCCTGTCCTGTTTTCACAACTATGACGTGTCTTCCTATCTGTGGTGTGCGGCCTGTTGCCACATAGTAGAAACAGATCGCAGGCAAGAACACTTTTAACATTTGTAGCACACCATGTAGCTTTTAAGAAGTTTATCGGTTGAAGTCGCCTCAATGCTGGTAAGACTTAACTACATATTACGTACATTTTAAAGGATTTTAAAGATCTATGCATCTCTTGTCCATTGCCATTTTATCCAATGCCTAAGGATACTGGATCCACACAGAGGAAGTAGCTGTTTAGTAGCAAGACATATACCCTGTCAGAGAGTGAGATGTATGATAGAGGAAGTGAGTAAGGGCACACCAAGTTCTGTTCCTCTATGTTGTTTTCTCAATACTCAACCTCAATACTCTATACATCTTGTAATTAATTTAGTATAGGCCTACTTATAGTGTCTGGTACATGACATAAAAATCTTATTATAAACATTAAATATATATGTATATTTATGCATGTATATATAAGTATGTATTTGTTTTATTTTTAATTATAATATTTTATGAATTTTGTCAGGGTTTGATTGTGATGGTTTATGGTTTATAGTTCGTGAAACTTTGATTGTGCTGATATCAATTTATAGTGGCTTGATATCAGAGATAAATCAAGCTTTTGGTGTTTTTGGTGCAAGAATTCTAAGAAGAAGACTTGCTTGTTTTTCTCAGAAGCCATCCACTGAACAGCGGCTTAATCAAAGGGTGATCAAAAATGGGGTTTAAAAGTGTAGGGGGCTTTTAGAGTCTTTGTGCAAATGTGTGTAAAAATGTATTGATGCATTGATTTAAACACATTCCAAGTTTAAAATTGTTTTTCATGCCGTTTTAGGGTACAAAAATAAAACAGTCAAATGTGTTAAGCACACAAAAAAGTGAGAAATGTAGAGTGTAAGAGGAAGGGGAAGAAGTTTCCACTCTCAAAATGAAAGAGAAGTGTTCGCTTGTTTGTGGTCTAACAGTCAGGAAGTAGCAGAAACCCACTGCTCTGATGCATTTCCTGTCACTGCAAGATTCACAGGTCAGTTAGTGGCTGTTCTGTTTCCTCTAGCATTTATCTGTCTTCATTTGTTTCGTGTTTCTTCTAAGACTTAATAGCTTTATGTAAACTGGCATCTCATTTCATAGAGCGCAGATCGTATAATTTTACCACAAAGGCAGGACAACAAGCATTTCTTACTAAAGGTTCACTGAATAAAAATGTGGTTGGCAGAGTATCAGAGACTTGATGATGTTAAATTGTTTAGAAAGCCATCACATTTCTAAGGTTAAATGCTCACATCCCTCTACATAAAGAAGGCAACTGGCAGAGATGAATACAACCATACTCATATTAAACAAGCATCTTTAGACCTTAACAAATTTAATGTTAGGGATTTTGCCTTCACCTCCCCTCAGTCTCTCTTTCCCAGCGTTTAATGTTTGGAGAACTGAGCTGCAGGCTCTGAGATAACAGCGCCTGTCTCAGGTGGGTGTGGGGCCTTGACTTAGAGCCTTTTTCTGCGCCTTCAGGCGTAGTGGAAAAGTACTTTCAAGAAATCAGATTAAATTCGTTTCATCCCCTGCAAAGGTAGCAGGAGTGGAAGATTTCGTCTATGTCTTGGTTTTTAATAAGACAAAGGTGGTTCTGTTTTGTCGTACACGTCGATGTAAAAACTCAAAGCAATGTGTCTGTCTTATGAGAATGAAGTTAGAGATTTTTTAGAAGTTCAAACTGTCTGTCTAGCTCACATATTAAAGCACCAATGCTAAAAATTACAAAACTAAAATTACATAAGCAATTTTGATCAACCAATTAGTCGGCCAATCAATGATCATGTTTTATGCCTACACAGAACACACTTCAACTGTGCCAAAGATCTTTGTTGTTTTCACGCTGCTGTGGAAGTTGCCTTCATGCTTTTCTCATTAATTAACTTCTATCTTGTTCTGTGGAATTTGTAAAAAAAATTGTCTTACTGGCCTTTGACCTATCTGCCTCATGTATAATGCATTTTTGTCTTCTGCTGTGACCAACAAAAGGGGTGTGTGATAGTGTTACTTTCACATCACTTTTTCAATACACAAAATGAAAGAAAAGACAGCCTTACATTGTAAAGGAGTTGGGTAGCAGCTTCCTTCAGGGCTGTTTAGACATTGTGACCTCATTGTGATGATATTACACCATTGCTGGTAAATAAATGACTGTTCTCTGAGTAGCATGAGTTTGTCCAACTTCTGACAGCCCTAAGTTCATTATCACAGCATAACAGGACTTGACTTTGTCGAAGCACCACATCCTCACAGGAACTGGCCTAAAACAGGCATGATCAGCTGAGTCATGCAGATGACCTCGTTGAAAGAAGCTTTGTACTACATATTGATTAAAAGGGTGCTGTTGGCTTGATTCCACCCTCATTGTTTCTCTTCCCCTTGGCAAGTGAGAACAATGTTTCAAGTACTTCATTGGAATAACTCAAGAGAGGTGTTGTTTCCTAAGGCCATATTTTGGATGGTAAAGGGAGCATTGTGGAGTGTGTTTGGGTAAAACTCCAGAGACCAGCATGTTCTGAAATGCCAGGAATGCCAGTCCTTCTTCCTGACCGAGCAGGAAAAGAGCTCCAAATTCCTCCCTTTTTTTCCTCTTAGTATATGTCTTTCTGAAATGTTTTAGGATCCCAAGCTATTTTGAGAGGAACTCAAGAGCAGTTTTTCTCAAATATGTTGACATCACTATTGCCATGATGTCACTCACCACAGAGTACGACAGAGAACTCTTCACCCTGGCCAAAGCCTCCTTCTCTGTACATCCTGGTTACATCAGCAAAATATGGCACCTTACAATCATGTCTTTCAACTTGCAAATTAACAGTTAACAATTCAACCATATTAGTAATCATTGATGTTTGCATTTGCTTGCTTCTTGATTACATTCCATTGTCTAGGTGACTCATGGCTTAGTCATTTAGTTGGCTTAAATAACCTCCTTCCATGGTCAACACTGAGCTCAGCTGAGGACATTTTAACCAAGTGGGTTGACAGGGTCATAGGGTAAGATCTGTTTGTTCGCAGTCAGACTGTGTAGTCGGCTTCATGTTTGTTTGTTGTGACAACATTGACAGGGCTGTTTGCTACCTGTATCAGCTGCTGCATTAGGACAATTAAAAACTTGGATGGATAATATTATAATGTCACATCATTTTTATGTGTTTTGAGACATCTCAAAGTTTTGTCTCGCATGCTGAGCATGTATCCTTGGCAGACCTCAGTCGTGGAGTGGTTCCATAAGAGCCCCACCCTGGAGAGTGTTTGCTTACTGGAGTCTTGAGTACTGAGTAACTCTCCTGCACACTGGCCTCCCCTCCCTATTAGCCTTTCTGGATGACGTGTGGCAGGCCTGTTTTCAGCCCTTGCTTTGGCCCTTTTGGTTGTGTATGTGTGAGGACAAGGCAGCTGTTGTCATGTCCTCTGGTGTTATTCATTGGCTGCTGTTGTGTCGACAGAGATCATTCACCACGTGGCCCGTATGAGGTCTTGTTATTTACTGCTGGGATCCCCGTAGAGGGATGATGGGAATTAGCGTGGAGGGCGGCGTGATGTGCACAGTCACGGATTTGCACAATTTTGCGTCCCACAAATCTCATCTTATTGTGTGAAACGTTCCCATCAATCCAGTCCCATGCTTTCATTTGGCAGCACATCACCGTCAAATGGTGTGAATGACTTCATTACTCCAAAGCAAGACTGTTGAGCTTTGAGTGAGATCGTCTAATAGAATTTCAAGCTGGGAGCTTTGGCTGTGGCATGCGTGTGGACACATTCTTTGAGTTTAAGGTACAGAGAGCTGTTTGAAAAGGAAAGAAGAACTGAAAATGAGATGAGGCCATTTTGTCCCCTAACGTCAAGCATGGGACAAAACTTAGACATTATGCTTGGCAACTTCTGACCCCTGGCTTAAGCTGTGGAGACTTCAAGGGCGAATGCTTTTCCAGACTTCACAGAGACTGTGAAGGTCCACACCCTGTGTGGTCTTGATTTACAAGGGATGTCATGATAATCAAAATCGCTTATTTCTAGTGCAAGTAAACCCTTTAACTGTCATAACTGTTGTAGAAGCATACAGTACTGTGCAAAAGTCATTCCTGCCAAAAGGTTTATAAGTTGTTTAATTATATATTTTGCATGTTCCAGTAGTAAATATCTATACACATTAATAATAATAATAATAAAAAAGTAGGAGTAGGAATTTTGCTTAAACAAAAATGCCTACAACAGATGCCCCACACAGATGTAATCACACCATCATAATTAACAGAAAAAGCTTAAATTAAAAACAAATGTGACATCATGATCTCCATGATGCTTTGAACAACCTATCCAGAATGACTGGCACACTTGCAAACAGTTTTTTAACAAAGCTTTTCAAGTAGGTAAATCCAAGCATTTTTTATAGTCTTATTTTGATCTGACTTCATGAAATCTGACTGACTGAGACTGACTGATAAGACCTGATCAAATTCCTGTGAGGCATATTCATACTATCTGTTGTAAAACTCCTTCAACAATTAAAACATTTTACTTGATTATTAGAGTAAATGTTTTGAATAATTCTACTACCGACACACTAAAGCAAAATGTTCTTTGCAAGCACTCATGTTGTCTTCAGAACATGAAGTATTACATTTTCTAGATAATCTCATTGAATAATTGTATTGCACCAAAGCAGAGAAAAGGAACGGGGTGCTCCAGATGTTGGCTTCATGCTGTGGGAGAGGGAGGCAGACTGTTGGGGCTGCAGGGGAGCCTGTCTGGTTAGTAGTAATCCGGGGGAGATGTTGCACAAACCTTGTTGGGGGACATTGCCCCAGCAGCTAGAGAGGTTTTAGGGACAGCTAAAGCTAAAAGTCTCAACAGAACATTTGTTTGACCTCCCTCCGCCCACACTGACTGCTGGATTATCTGTCTCATTCTCTTTAACTGCCCCCCATTATACCCCACCCAGACACCATTTAACATAGTATGCATTTGTTGACACACACTGTTTTTACAAAGCAAACAAGCTCCACCCTGCCACAGAGGAGACATTGGCTGCTCCGCTGCCATTTTACACCCCCCTTTAGTGGTTCTGCCAAGCCTCCTTTACTTTCCCCCACTGCATTCATTTAATCTTTAACCAGACACCAATCCTTCCTGTTCCTCCTTGTTGCCTTAGGGCTGGGCAGAGGGTACGCGCTCCGAACAACCTCTGACTCTCGTTTTTTAGGGTTCTTGACATCAGCTGGCTCATGAGTGATCTAGTGGAGTGGTTATGGACTTTGGAAGACGGTTTGTTTAGGGATTCTCTGCTCATATGATAGTCCAACCATGTTTATAGTACCCCTTTGATCAGGCTGGGTGATCTCATATCCTGTGGTGATACATGCCCTCCTCCACACTAGCACAACAACCAGTACTAAAGAGTTTTATCTATCACGGCTAAACATTAGTAAATTATCCAATTCTTTTAAAGTACAGAAGACTTAGAAGACCAGAAGCCTCAGCCCTTACTATTGAAGGTAGAATGATGCAGTAGTATTGTTGTGATTTCTGAGGGTAAATGGGAGTCAAAACTGAAGATGGTGATGCTAAAAAGCAGAGTGCATTTTCCACTCAGCCATTTACATTTTGCCCAGCCAGACTTCGTTAACCATTCCTTAACCATAGAATTTAACCATAAGGCAGCTTTCGGCGATCAGAGCCAAGAATGAGATTGATGAGTCGAATGTCTCCCCTGAAGCAAGCAAATGCTTCACAGAGTTGGAAAATTAGCCCCTTGCCTCAGATCCCAGCGGTATAGTCTCGTCTGACCATAACACTCTGCTGTTTCTGTGACGATGTGACAGCTTATTTTGGTCAGTCATGATTCCCTAATGTTCCTTTTCCTCTTTGTCTCTCTCTTTCCCTTGCAGGTTTAAATGCCCCAAACGCAGCTGGAGCACATCTTTTCCCCAGAACGAGAAAAACTAGAGTCTCCATTGCTCCTTTGAACCCTCAGCTACACTCTCCATCACCTCAGCTGGAAAAAGTCAGGAGCATTCAAGACCAGCAGTTTTCACCTAACAGTGCCCGCCATTTTGTAAAAGCAGCAGGGGTGTGGTGTGGAGCAAGGCGGTCCAGGGAGTGTGCAGAGGGGTAGGAGCCCTCTGCCTGTCAGCCTGTGTCCTACCTTCTCTCTCCTTACAACATCATGACCACTGTGGTCCAGTCTAGCGAGCTTGTCTTTGAGTTCGCCAGCAATGGGATGGATGAAATCAATCAGGTATATCACAATCAACTTTGTTGTTTTCTATGTGCACAAACTCACTACAGTGAATAGATTGAGCTACCAGTTATGACTTCTGGTTGACCTAAAAGCCCACATAAAGTTTGATTTTATCCATTAGAATTTATTAGGCATGTAAATGTGGTTTCTCTATGTTTAGATGCTGTCTTTGTACATAAGGCTGCACAAGCCAAGTTTAAAAGAGAGGATTTTTGGGTGTTGTAATGGGCGAGGGGAGGTTTGAGGCTCTGATGGAGGGCGGCTCTGCTGGCATGTAGGGATAGGAGGGAGGAAGGTGGAAAATGAAGAGTGTTAGGAGAGGGTTCGGAGATGTCTATGTGGGTTGCTGGCAGGGTAAGATGGAAAGACTGAGATTTGGGAATAGCCAGTCACTCTGTGTTTTTGTATTCCTAAAAGGGTGAACATAGCTGGGTATAATGGTACCATTTGAGGCAAAGGAAGCTTAAAGGGATGATTCGCACAAAAATGAAATTTCTGCTATTATTTACTGACCGCAGTGCCATGCCAAACAATTATGGCTTATTTGGTACAGAAAAAGTGAATTTTTTAAGAATATACTGCCTACTCTTTTACATAAGCTAAAAGTGGATGAGGACAAAGAACATAAGTGTCCATAAAACATTTGTCGACATTTGTATTCCAAATCTATAATAACAAAATAAGAAACATAAGGAAATAAAGAAAATAAAATACAGACTAAATTACAAGTTAGTCACACTGACCACTTGGTTGGTACTTTATTGGTGGGTTTTTAGGTTAATTTTTAGCATCACGCAAAAGAAAGACGTAATGACAGAAAGTCATTCAGAATGACATAAGGGTAAGTAAATTTTATATTTTTTTTGTGTGAGCTATTCCTTTTTTTGTATTCCCTTCAGTGTGCTGCAGTGTTTGTGTGGTTGCAATGTGTCTGGGTCTGGATTTGTTGCGTGCAGCCTGTGTGAACTCAGTTGATTCCAGGATCCAAATCTTCATCCTACCTGTGTGTGGGTGTGTTTGTATAGTCATGTGAATGGATCAGGCGTGACAGGTCTTCTACTGTGTCCCATGCCTTTTCTCTTACAGGCTGAAAGAGAACGGAAAGCTAGATTCAGGCCTAACCTGCCCAACCTGTTGCAAGGCAGTGTGGGAGAAGAGTCCCGTTCCACCCATAAAACTACTGTTGTGTTAAAACGATACTGGTTTCTTAGTCACTCCCCAAACCCACTTACTCTATTACATCACAATTACATTTATGCTCTAACAGTCACCCCACAGTCTCAAACCTTTTGATTCCAATACAAACAGCAGAACTCCCATTTTGGGAGACTATAAAAGACAAATCCTGGTGCTTTTTTTGTGTGAACCTTAGTGTATGTGCGGGAGATTTGAACAGCTGGTTCTCTGAACTGTAATGACTAGCCATGCTGAACTGAGTTTTTCAGAGTCAATAATTAGCTTCATAAGTCAAGTCATTTTGTAATAGGATTAAAGTGCTGTTAAGCCATTGTGTCTGAGTTTAGCTACTGCACGCAACAGCAGTTGTGGAATAAACTCAGCAACAATACCAGTATTGATACACTAATTTTGGTATTGGCCAATACTAATGCCTTTATTTTTAGTAATGCCTATATGTCATGTTTTTACTACATAAAAAGAAGCTGCCAATTGTGTAATATTTTTAAATAAACGTTGTCAGTATCAGTATCAATTAATCTCGGTTTACCTCTGCTTTGAAAATAAAATAAAATAAAAACGGTTTACCTCTGTTTTGGAAAAGAGCTGCATATTACATGTAACTGCGCAGCTCATAAAAGTTACTTGTTGTAGTTTGTACTTTGTAATGCTTTGTAAGGGTCATTGGTATAAAATTCTGCTCCAAAAAACTATATTAAACATAAAATATGGTCTGATATGGTCTGATAGCTGTGCTTGTGACTTTAAGTGAGCACTGAAAAATTATTTGTATCATCCCTAATTATCACAGTGTTGTTCTAAAAACAGGACATCAGGACAGACTCCATAATTGCAAGGGGGTCTTGTGTTGCATCAGTAGCTTAGTCTAGCATTTTAAGTAGCATTAAGGAAAGCAGAAGAGAGTGAAAAACAGCGGAACATTCTACATTCTCTCAGGTTTATTCACACAGTAGGAACACGGAACTGGACTATGCAAATGCTTTATCTGATATTTCCTTATTAGAAATGTGGTTGATTACCGTTGAGAAGAAGGATGTTGCAGGTTTATGGCATTGTCCAATTAGAACAAGATCTTTGCTTTATTAACTAACTAACTAATATGCAAAATATGCATCATGTAATCACATAGATGGAGCAATGGGCATTTGACACTACAACGAAACAGAATAAAAGATTTAGCAGAAGTTTATCCTGAACAAATTTATGCATTTGGCAGACATGTTTATCCATGTGCTTTCAAGCTAAACATTATCAATACGTGAATTGAACCTATGAGTTTGGCATCGCTATCACAGTGCTGTGCTAGTCGAGCAGGAGAGTAGCATGTTAACATGGTTATAAAATAGTATTTCAATACACACATTTAATGAACTTAAACAGTGTATAGTGTCCGATCAGACATGTTCTACTTTTTATAAGAGAGGCTATGTAAACCACTCACAGGTTTTTTGCATAAACCATGATATCTGATGTCTGTAGTACATGGAAGGATAAAAGGGAAAGTTTAGACGGATGGAGAGAGCTGCTTACTCAGCAGCCAGGGTTCGTGGATTCACATCTATATCTGTCTAATCCAGTTAATATGCATTTGTAAGTAGACTGATGACTGGGATCCACCAGAAGTACTTAATGTCTGTCTATAGCTACGCTGACATGTGAATCTCTCGATTATACATACAGACTCACAAACAGTACATTGAAATCTAAATGTATTTGATGTATTATCAGATGGAACATAAGGGCAAATTAAGTGTTATTTGGACTCCTCACTGAATTTGTTTTGTAGTAGTTTGTGTTACACTGTACTGAATGAATTGTTATGGCATTGAACTAAAATCTGGAGAGTCAAACTTATCAAGTCCCTGGGGAAAGTGCTATAACAACAGCGAACAGTCTGAGGATAACAGAACTGAAATTCCTGCCAAAGGACGATGTAACATGGCTCATATGTTTCATAATCTTGTTTACGGGGCTGCAATAATATATCAACTCAGTGTTTCCAGTAATACAGAAATACAGTTTTACATTGTTTTAGTTAATAAATATGAGTTTTGTGATCTTTAGACAGAAATAGTGAATTTTAGAGGAGTGTTTGTATGTTGTTTGTTATTTTAGAACAGTTTGTAGAGAGGATAAACTCTATTCTACTGCCACCTTGTGGTTATTTGAGAAAAATGACCTTAATGTTTTCCAGAGGTTATAACAAAAAATTTTGCCTTTTATTCATAGATCAAGAAAATATTTCAATTTCTCTCGTTCTCTCTCTCTCTCTCTCTCTCTTTCTCTGTACACACACACACACACATTTATATATTACATGCCACTGCCGTGTTTAAACCACATTTGGTCGGCCAAGTCCTGATCACAATGTATGTATGCATAATTTAAACAGTCTTGAAACATTCAACTGTCAAAGTGTCAGACTAAAGGTCACCAGTCTTCGATCAGTCCACTCTTTCCTCTGAATTACTCTTGCTCTGTCAGACACATTTTGCCTTGTCTGCCAAGTGCTGATGAGATCTGCTATTCAGCTATATAAAAGTGTCTCTATAAAAATAGTCTTAAAGCTTAAATAAATAAATAATATTTAATAAATAAATGTGTTAACTACAAAAATCATTAAATTATTCACAAGGAATTATTTTAATTTGTTAAGAGCTTTAACATAATTCTAATTTAAGTTTTATATGTGTAAGAAAAGTTAAACCTGAATCTTAAAGTACCTCCTACATAGTGATTGCCCACAAAGTAAAAACAAAGGAAACAGAAAGAGAGCATAAAAAAGAAAGATGTTTAAAGATTGGTCTCCTGTGGCTCTGGAGTCCAGTGCCAGCTATTTCCTCTGTTGCCTTCATGTGCAGTTCCACTCTGATCTCCACCCTCACTCAGGAATGCTACAGTGGAAATGAGGAAGCCCTAACTGGTGTTTCTGGCATGGTACTCATGAACCTAGAGGCACGCAGGGTTATGTGTATAAGCACCTTACTGGAAGGATGATACATTCTGCAGCTGTTTTTTTTCCTCATTCCCTCACAGGGCATCACATGATCCCACACGAGCCTGCCTCTGGCCTATAAATACTAAATTATTGTTATGCTGCAGCTGATGGTGTGCGTGGTAGAGTCTGAACAAGTGACTGAACTGGCTCAAGTCAAAGCCATTATAAATGGACCATTAGCTGCAGCCTCTGAGAATGATAACCAGGAAAATTGTGGATAAGAGGCATTCATCTACAGGGAAGGGGCAAATTTATGTGTTTCATAGCAATTACGATGCACTTTACAGCTTTTCCACTAAAAGCACTATGCAGTGCAAAGCGTATTTGCTGGATTTTTTAGATCAACGGCACATTTACCTTTTTGTTTGTTCGCCTGCAGCTGGACGACCCTTCAGTGTTCCCATCTGTGATTGTGGAGCAGGTGCCCGCTGCCGACCTCATGCAGGTGTACTCAGGACTGGAGGCTGATGAGGTGACAAATGGCATCATGGTGGACACCATTCAGGATGTAGTGGAGGAAAACATCATGGGAGATGTGGGGCTGTCTGGTAAGTTCAACGCACAGGTGATGCAATTCATGATCAGCTAACTAATTGTTGTATTACCACATGAACTTCCATAATTTCATATATAATTCCGTCACATAAAATTATGACCCAAGCTCGTTTAAAAACTCAAATATTTAAAATATCATTCAAAACTATGTGTAAAGGATAAAAGAAAATCCTTTCGGTGTGATGTTAAGTGTTATTTACAGAATTATTTATACTACATTATAGCATATATCATTATAATTTTGTAAATGAAATACTAGTTAACGATTCAGATGCAATACAAAATGCTTGTGTTTGTCCATAGTAGAGACCCCAGTCTCGGGTGGAGAAGACAACATGGAAACCATTGTGGCAGCCGAGGCCCTGCTGAACATGGAATCTCCTAATAACATCCTGGATGAGAAGCGCATGAGTATGTGACTCACTGGCTGCTTACATTCTGTGTTTATTTAGCAATGCTTGTGGGGGGACTTCTTGAAAATACAGTGAATGGTCATGTCATGTTAGCACATACTGATGCTATTCTTCATTTAAGTTTATATTCCCGTAATTGTTTGAGAAAGCAACCTTGTAAACAAATACTTGCCCTCTGCTCCCCTGTAGTTCACACATATGGGAATATGCTGGAATCAGACCTGACCTACATTTCCATGCGCCCAGAGCAGCTCTCTGATAGCTGCATGGATGTTCCCATGGATGAGGAGACATCCTCTATGGATGAGATCCCTCAAAAGAACTCCAAGCCTGCCAAAAAGAAAGGTACCATAATCCTCCAGAAGAGGGCAGTGTACACCTCAGTGTTTCCTTTCCCTGTTTGCTGTATTATAATAAAAACAAAGGTGAAATGAAAGCAGAGGTGTAGCAATCATTGCCACACTTCTTTTAAATATTTCTACATTCATCATTCCAATTTGTTGGTAAAATAGTTTCCCAACAAGTCACTTTGGCACAAAACTATTTGATAAATGTTTCATCCCCTAGTTGCCTAGCTGATTAGTTTTATAATGTATCTCTCCCACTAATGCTCTTGGACAAAGAATATATTTCTCAAAAACTCCTCAAAAAGATAACCAAAACCTGAAACAAAAATCTGATTTTTTTGAACATGTCCCGGTCATTATTTGTTCCCTGGGTTAATGTATTTGGTGCTTTAAAAATTAGAGGGCCATAACCATTTCCATCTTTCCGCAGTGCGCAAACCAAGATCAGTGCGTTCCTGCTCCCCCATCACCAATCCGTCTCTCCCACTGAAGAAAAAAAGCAAAGAGGGCAAAGGTAAGCGTGGCCTCTGGTTGCTGTATGGGAGTGAAGGGAAGAAGTTGGAGGGTAGTGGGTCTCTGTCCTGTATGCTCTGTACATTGCTTTTGCCAGTGCTCTGGCAACCAGACAGAGGCAGGGCTGGGGCTGCTTTAATTGATGAGGTGCTGCACTAAAAGTGATAGTAGGCTGGAGGGCACATCGATGCTGTCCTGATAAAGGCCCCTTATGCATGCGTACTGTTCCCAGCTCAGAGAGGAGGCTGGCCGCATACATATACATCACCCTGACACTCTGGTCTGGTCTCTCTTCAGCCCTGGTTGCCTGGGAAGCTGTTTTTAACCACTTCTGGCCAAAGCACTTGACAAACAAGAATAATCTACAGCCAAGCCCCTCTAATTAATTTGCAGCCCAATGTAGGCTAACGCAAACTGAGAATTGATTTATTAAGGTTATGAGAAAGAATACAATAAATGCAGCTCTGCCAATTCCGGTTCTTAAATAAAACCTGAGGAACTAAGTGTGAAAGATGAAAGGTGTTTAAGGGTTTTATAAGTCTTAACTTTTAATGAGTCGACACAGGAATATGAAAGACCCTTTTTCTTGTAGGCAACACTATCTACCTGTGGGAGTTCCTTCTGGCCTTGCTGCAGGACAAAAACACCTGTCCAAAATACATCAAGTGGACACAAAGAGAGAAAGGCATTTTTAAGCTGGTGGACTCCAAGGCTGTGTCCAAACTGTGGGGAAAGCACAAAAACAAGCCAGATATGAACTATGAGACCATGGGCAGAGCTCTCAGGTGAGCCCATAGCTACAAACATTCTTTACCCAGAGGGAACAATCGTAGCTAAAGGAGCTGCTTTTCTTGAACACCTATTTCCTCTTTCTCTTTTAGGTACTATTACCAGAGGGGTATCCTGGCCAAAGTTGAAGGACAGAGGCTTGTTTACCAGTTTAAAGAGATGCCCTCAGACCTGGTCATTATTGATGAGGAAGATGGCCAAAGGGACGATCACAGTCCCGGATATGGGGGGCACCGCTCCGCTCCTCACGGACGGAGCGTGGGGCGCAGCACATCGCGTGCACAAGGGAAAGGCTCTGGAACCACACAGGTGAAGTCAGTCAAGAGAGAAATAAGCCCCAGTCTGAGCAGCAATGGAATCCGAGCAGAACAGCTGCTGCAGACCGTCCACGTTTTACAGCCAAATCAGGGAGCTGCAGTTCCTGCGGCTACACACTCCATAAGGTGAGAGGTGTGAGTCTGGGCAAATGCGCACAGTTGAATGTAGGAGTTGTACAGATGTGTGTGCGAACAATCAAAAATGAAATGGAACCTTTTAAGTGACCTTTAAATCACACAGAAAATTCAACTTTCAGTAGTGTGATGGTATCCTGGTGCTAGGTTAACAATATAATACTCCTAATTATGTGACTTTTTTTACTCTTAGGTATACTATCTTAAAAATACTATTTTAAAATATAGCTGTAAGGAAATATCTTAGAAGGGAATAAACTGCCTTTCTTTCTGCCTGTCTTTAAGAGCTCTTCTATGATGCCTTAAAATGCAATCTGGGTTGGCAGCTCGTTAGGTTTTGGAACAGAGCTGCTGTACTTTGTAAACTGTAAATGTACTTTTACATTTAATTTTGTCCTTGGTTAATTATATAACAAATTTTGTTTTCTTTAGCCACTATTTTGGTTTTCTACTGCCAAAATGAGGCATGAGATTACAAATTAGCCTAATTAAAAAGATTAAAAGCAGTATTTAGGCTAACATGATTTAAATGATCAAATAGCTACTTAATTTAGGGCTCCAGCTAAAGTGTTCTCTATGCTTCAGGACTATCAATATGCCAGGCTCTGTTCCCATGGTCCTCACGTCAGGAGCTCAAGGAGGAGGTCCAGTCACCCTGCAGACCCTGCCGCTGTCATCTGTTCTGACCAGTGGCGATTCCTCCACCCACGCTACACCGCCTCGGGTCATTCTCCACACTGTGCCTTCCTCTAGCCCTGGAGGTAAAGATGTGCTCACCATCCAGACCGCTGCTCTTACAACAGATAGCATTCAGCACCAGCAGCTCCTCGTGTCCACACTGAGCTCATCTAGTGGAGGGGTCATCAGCACCACACCACAGCAAGCTGGGTCTCTTAATGGCATCACCCGCTTGGTCACCCTGAATGCCAACGGGCAGCCTGTAGTGGCCCAGCAGCCTGGAACGGTCATCGCTACTGTCCTGAAGCCCAGTGAGCTTCAAGGCCTGCAGGTGAAAGAGGAGATGTTAGACCCACAGTACCTTCAGTCTCTGGTGAACAGCAACCCCACCATGGCCTTGTACTCCAAAGAGGAGAATGGGGAAAGAGAGGTGGAGATGAGCTACAGGACTGTGATCATCAACAATGCAGATCAGGAGCTGAGCCAGACCCTCAATGGACACTCTGACGTAGGTCAGTTGGCCAGCAGCCCCAGCGAGGGCCTCACTCCTGTGGAGGAGCTGGAGGTGAGGGGAGAAGTTGCCCTGCATCAAGAGCCTGAGGCCACAGAGCTCCAGGAAGTGCAGGTAACCATGCAGATGCCTGTCTCCCACTTCATCCAGGTAAAAACAGAGCCTGCGGAGACCTAAATCTTCAGCAGAAACAGAGGAATGTGGACAAAATCGACCAACAAATAAAAACAAAAACAGGATTTTTTTTTCATTTGAGCACATGATCTGTAATTTATTGCTCATAAATGTCAGAATCACCGTTGACCTGAAAACTGTTGTTTACTTAGTTATCGAGATACAGACTGTGATGTCATAAAAGCTCTTTTGGCTTGCACTCTGTGACCCTCTTTGAACCCCAACAAGAGAGCTGCCATTCTCCAACCAGGGATATTCCCACCATATGTGCCAGTTGAGATATTGTCGTCTCTGCTTATCTCCACAGACAAATCCAAAGACTTATTCCAATTGAGGGACCAAAGGAGGAGTTGGTGGATAGCCAAAACAAAACCAACAACATACCAATGACTTCAAAATAAAAAACACAGTTGCTTAGGACTCAGAAGCTGGAAAATCCTTTTTTTTGTTCTGAAGTAGCCATCTCATTGGACTTTAAAAAACCCAGAAGTACGCCTTTTGGAATTGGACAGAGAGAGTGCCTTATGAAAAGGCAACATGTGGTTAATGCTTTGTTTTGAAGAGGAATGTGATGTGATTCACTCTGGTTTCAAACAGAATTAAGAGATTATCTCATTCCCCTCGTACAATAGTAACATCGCATTCAAAAAAAGGGCATTGCCTGTCCAAAGAGACAGTAGACTTTGTATATAGTAACAGACTAGAGAGTATAGTGACAAATTCCAAAATCATCTGCTAAAGTATTTCCCCATTATAATCTTGTTCATATGATATGGAACCCAGTATATATATATAAATATAATATACAACTGAGATTCAATTTATGGCCACAAATTTATTTATTTTCTGAATTTCTAAATTCTGTATAAAAAAGTCTTTTAAACCAATGCAAAAATGAGGGAAAATATGCAGTATGTAGGGCTAATTTTACCATAACATGAATCTAGTATCACAAGCTGTATTTTTCAATTTAAAGCATTCCGTGTAATCTGCACATCTTCCATATTTTATCTATTTTTCAATATAAGGGGATACAAAAGTAGCTTTATGAGATTAAACTTTTGCTGTTCTTGTTCACTGTGACATGTTTAAAGCCATTTTTACAGAGCATATGCGCTATAAACGCAACGTCCTTTGGTTTCTGCTTTTGAAGCTGTCATACTTTTACCCTGTATTGATGCATTCCCCACACACCAGTTTTTCAGGACAAAGTTCAGCGCAGATTTTGTCTCACACACAGCTGGTGCTGTCTGTGACATTTAGAGAGATCTCATTTAGAGATTTTTCTAGGTAGACTTGTTAAATGTATTTATTTGTAGTTGATGTAGTCTTCTGTGTATGGCCTCTATTCTTTCCTCGCTTCATTTATATCCAATGAATCTAGAGCACACTCTCTTAATAGCTACATTTCCACTTCCAGACAGTGTGGCTGTTGCAACCCGGTTGATCCTGAACTAAATTTGAGCTAAATTGGAAAAAGTGACTGAAGTTGTAGGGCGTGAATGTGGACTCCCTGACACACCCGATCAAGCTGATCGTAGGCAGCAGGCCTCTGCCTCTCATTCTGTTTGACTAACACCAGAGCTCTGCTATATATTGATGGTGCTGCTCTGACAATCATGGTTAGACCTTGTATTATGCAATATTGTGTCAACAAGACAATCTGTGATCTCATTCATCTAAGAAAAATTGTTCCATGTGATGGAACAGGCATGTAATGTGTAGACCTGCCTTGTCAAAATGTTGTCGACCACAATTTTTGAGGTTGGTTGAGGGTTAATGTATGCCAGTGCTTTTTCTATAATTTTATCTGACTTTATCTTGGGGCTTTCTTTTGTTTTAATGTTCTTATAGTAGAGTAGATTTTGTTTTCTAAAAAAAGACAACCAAAGGAGAAATATAATAAAACACATTTTGCCTTAACGGAATCTTGTGATCTTTTATTCCCTTTTGCATTGGAAATTAAACTCAAGATGACAGACTGACTGGAGAAACAACACTAAGTGCACAAGGTTGACGCTTTTGCAGTTGCATTGTTTTAAATTGGTTTCCTTCCCAGTGAATCTCCTCAAGCGCTTCCACTGTTAACGTGAATTAACAGAGGTCAGACACAGTTCTGGTATCTCGCAACATCTCGCTGTGAATCAAATCTGCTGCAGGGAGCTTTTTTTCTAGCCATATGTGATCTTATTCAGTTGATCTGCTCTGTCTGGAGACTATATAGAGTTGCCGCGGCAACTTAGGCAAGGACAGAGTGAGTACAATCTGTTAACTACAGGAACTAAAGTGCCAGAAAGAGTAATTGAACAGTCAAAGAGGAGAAGCTAAACGATGCCCCTGTTTGAGTGGGTAAAAAAGAGCATCAGCATTTTTAAGGTGTCCACCCTCGTGACTATATGTAAGAATCAATTTCATCTTGTGGGCAAACGATCGGTAAACAGCTAAATATAGGATGTTTGCTGTCTCATATACCACAAGTGAACACAAAACGGTTTCCTGCTGTTTTTCGCACCTGCAGCTGTGTGTGTGTGTCATGACTGGCGGTGAGGATAGAAATGATTGTGTGTCATTACTCAGTGGTATGTGTTTGGAGAGGCGTTCGCTGCTCTTACACTCAGGGATGTGTGTGTGGGCATGTGTGTCTGCTGATGGAGCCATCTGGCAGCTGGTACATGCTGAAGCTCTTACCCCCAAGTCTACTATTCACACACAGCTGCAGATTACACAGCACTCTGAACCCTACAGGCAACACAGAAAATAAAACAATAACATCTAGTAAAACACAATACTAGAGCTGTTAAAGGGAACTGTAGCCATAAGTGTGGACTGAGCAAATGGCAACAAAAAGTGGTTATTTATTGGAAACGTGGCCTGTGTAAATCTGAAGGCTACAAATAGTATAGCACTTCTACAAATATTATGTTACATAAAAAGGGTAGTTGACCAAAGACATCCATATGATTTTTTTTCCCATAATAGAACATTTTTTAGAATTTAACATTTTTAAATGTTATGATATAATGTTTTTGTCATAACAGTGCACATTGTTATTACAGTGTACAGGTTTAGTATTAAAAGTCAATTTTTGCATAGGCATGTATCCAATGTTATCAAATGTAGAGGGCATGTTGTCACACTATATGGGTAGCCATATAGTGAGTGAGATACAGCCCTTTTGATTACCCACCCATGTGACAAACAACCTACGTTTTTAAAAGTATGAATACTATGCAACCCCTTAATTAATATGAGGTCAAAACTGCATGTACAATTATACAAAAAATGTACATGAAATCTCATGTAATAATCTCTCAGTAATAGGCGTATCATTCCAGTAAACCTATTACTAAACACTAAGCAGCATCTAAACAGAAGCAACCCTTGTATAGTTCAAAAAGATATTGAAATGAAAGCTGAATTTGTAGACAGCTGTGATTCAGCAGTCATTCCAGTTTCTTAAATCAACACAGCTGCAGAAATAAGCTTAAGGAACGTTCTATTTTTAAAAGCAAGATGACAAGTAGCTGGAGGCCAATGACATGCTTGAAGAGAGCGAGTGTTTATTGCATCATGGCCTCTCTCTAGTGTGGAGTGGTGGGGTGGCTGAGGGATGGTGGTCATTAGAAATCTGCCTCCAGTGAGGGGCTGCTGTAAGATTACTCACACACACACACACACACACACAGAGACCAAACAATGCTTTCATTTCTCTACTGAACTAAAACTAATGACATCCATTCCAATTGTGTTCTTTGTTCATCACTTTATATTTACATCAAAATTTTAAAGCTGCCGTTTCACAGCGAGCATTTATAGGAGTTAAAAGCAATATTCCGACACCGCTATTAAACTTCTAACCCTGTATCCCCCTCCTGCTTGAATTGATAAAATTCTGCCTTTGAAAAATGAAACGATCAACACGTTCGCTTTATTTTCCAGGTCATATCAGCCGAATGCATAATGCCATTGCCATATCCACATATAACCACTGGAGGGCAGTATTTACACATCTCAGCGATATACGTTAACCATTCGGTTTGCTCTCCCCTTTGGTAGGTCGTGTGCTGCGTTCGAACAGAAAGTCTGTCTGTAAAACACAGACAACCTGCTCTAAGTATACGAATGGGCGAGGTAAATACTGGGAACTAAAACAAACAGTTTGAAGGTAAATTGCAATGCACGTATGATGTGCTAACAAAAGAAATTAATTCACATGCCTACCCGTCTTCACACGCATTGATATTTTCGCCCCAGACTAATACAATGAGTGTTGCTGCAGGCTTTTGTTGAATCTTCTACATCTTAGCAATGCTGTTAAAACGTTTCAGTCTGCTCTGAGCTTTCACAACTAAAAGCAGGCGCTGTTAGTTTTGTTTATAATGTTTATTGAATATACATCTCCGTATGGATACTGTTATTCTGTAGGCAGTTTCATTTCGAAGTATGAAAATGTAGGCTTCATATTCTTTGGCTTTCTAACTTTGCCTTTAAGGGTAATATACATAAATGCAATAGTGTCGTAGCTGATGTTGATCTAAACATATACACAGCAGATATATAAATATGGTACACAGCTTGAATTTCTTTTTAAATTATGGCTTGTTTTTGCCTTATTAATCTAAGCAAGAAATAAATAAGGTTACTTGAAACATTTATTTAACGATATTCACCCAAACAAGATCATCTATTTGTAAGACAAAATATACAAAAGAATATATATTAAATCTGCCTACCAAGGCTGACGTACAAAACTTCTTACAACTACTGATATTTTACTCTTCAAACGTGAGGCGTTTAGGATTTTTTGTAACCCTCAATATGATGCCCTGCTGATGTTTGAGGTCACTTCTTGACAGCGTCGCATCAAGATGAGTGCTGGTGTCTCCAAGGATTTTCAGGCATTGTGATAAAAGAAACAGGATTTGATGTAATGTGCTTTCCATGCGGTTTTCTCAGTTTTTACTTTGATCCATTTACCCCAGGCTTCTAGTTAATTTGATCTTAGTATTTGCAGACGAAAGGAGTGTTTTGAGAAAAGAGATATGGCTGATGAAGATTACACTTACAAGAACTGACCATGGAAGTGAAACAGATAAACATCAAGGTGAGTTTTAACTTCCTGCGTCTTTGATTTGTGGCTTTTGTGCAGATGTTTGTCACAGCTGTGGCATTTTTTGTTTTGAGATAAAAGCTTGTGTTCTGCTCTTTTTGTAGCTTTCTAAGAATTGATGGATCTGTGTGCTGTCACTACAACGCTATTTAATGTTTTCCTCACAAGATTTTCAAATAATGTATATATCTTATATGTAACAACTTGTTTTATGTATGTTTTGAAGCTCAGCTGGTAGAACACTGGGCTGGCAAAGCCAATGTCATTGGTTCTATTCCCCAAGAACATACGTACAAGTAAATGTAGAGACCTCCCCTTAATGTACTGCAATACCGGTTTCCAGACACATTTCTGAGCATAGAGTTTTGCAGTTTTCTTGACTGTGTGGCAAAGTCAGTAAATTGAAAATGTACTGCCTTATCAACAACTGTAAGACTGTAAAACTCCATAACTGTGAAACTCCTTATGTGTATGTCAGGCTAAATGCAGTTTACACACATAGTGACGGGCACACAAACAGCACCTTCTATTCAGTAAGTCTGATTGAATCCAAAGGAATTCAGCAGTTTACAGTTACACTGGAATCTGGATTCTGTTAGATTAATTACCATTTGGGTGTAAATGTGATCCCACTAATGTAAATTAAATTTCATAAAGATAGAATTTGTAATAGCTCTCAATTACCCAATTCTGATAACTCCTTTATAATTTATGGGCATTATATTCAATGTGGGAACAAACAATCACTTCATTATCTGTATAGAATCACAGCTGTGTTTACACCCTAAACTATATTCAACAAACAATGATGGAAAGATATTTGCTTGTCACTGCTCCTCACTTGATGTCCTTTTAGATATATTAGCACCTGTTTTACACAGTAGTGAGCTAGTAGCAGACCTTGAAACTTTACTAGTTTTTATTCAGGAGGAAGAAAAACACAAAGGTGCATTCAGGCTACATAAATGAAATTTATAAAGCATTTGGTTAGATGAAAGAATTGATTAAAACAGTCTCAGATGTGCAATTATGGTGCTAGCGATGTCACTACTTAAATGTGATCTGTGTACATGGCATTTCTACACTGATTAAATTCAGATAACAGCTTTTAAAAAAAGGAAAGTAAAAAGTTTCTAAAGTTTAAAGTTCTACAGGGAAATTGTGAATGTAAAAGCTAAGCTGCAAAGTACAGTAAACATTTCATAATATAAACATGCAAATTACTGTAAATTCATTTGTTACATGATTCCCAATGCCTCTGATCCACTGACCACAATTATTTCTGTGCAAATGTCTGTTTTTCTTTTTAGCTTCAAGATTGCTTATCTGTTCATATAAAAGGAGAAGTCTTACAGTATATGGGAATATATGGGTAGTTGTCATATGTCATATGACAATATACTATTAAAGTATATTATATGCAAAAGTATACTATATCTGCAATGTGCTACTAAAGTATAGTATACTTTAATTTACAAAGTTTATTTTTATAGATTATATAGATTATTTGTAATTGTAATACATCCTTATGTTTATATTCTTGCCATATGTAATTTATAGTGTGTGAAAATGGTTTAAAATGGTGAAAAACCTAGTTACAGGACCTATAGAAATGCTGATGCTGATTCAAAAAGACAATGGACATGTTATGCGTCAACTACCCATATATAATATATATATATTTTTTAAGCTTAAGATATATTTAGAAAATAACCACAGAATGTTTTAGACAAAAAATACATTGTCAGCATATATATGACATTTCACACAAACAAAGCTGGTCTACTCATTCCCCTGAGCAGCATAGCACCATTCGCTCTGACCGTCTTCCCTCAGACTCGTC
>JAZGTK010000662.1:0-57278 GCA_036877625.1 Ambastaia sidthimunki
ACCCCACGAATGCCTCCTCCGCTCCGCCTCAGCGAAAGCGGGACCAGCACCGCGGGGAACACTTGTGAGGGCTCCCCCCTCAAACAGAGCCCTCCGGGAGCGGCGCAAACGCAGTGGCATGCGTTCACAATGCACACAGCCAGCTCCCTCAAGAGCTGACTGAGCGTGCTCCGCTCCCAAACAAACAACACACAGACTGTGTGTATCCCCACCCGTTATATAACGYGGGCAGGGAGGAACACACAGCCTGAAATGTTGCTTGCATTCGCCCTTAGCACTCTTGCTCTTAGCTTTTGGCATGATTTATCTTCCATAAACATAGACAAAATCACATAAGACAACTTCTACAAAGCTAAACAAGAGACATAACACAGACAAATGACATAGAGCGCTTCGCTGAATGAACAAAAGCTGGGGGCGTGCACTAACGCACGTGCTTTTATAGCTTCCTGGTCGTGACGTCACCCCTCCTGTGACGTAAGCGCCCCGTAATTGATTGTGCGACAGGTGTTTCAGAGCGCATATAAGTTGATGGCGTTCCCATAGCGTTTTCCGATGCAGCTCGAGTTCCTGAAAGGGAATGTCTTTTTTAAGGAATTATAGGGGAGGAATTATAGTGTATTAAGTTTTCAATATTTAACTCTGGATTTATTTGTGTGAATGTATAAACACAACAAATGTAACTGGAATAAGCAATATAATTAATAAAAGTTTTATTTCTGTACAGTATACAGCAGTTATGTCTTTATTTTACTTGTTCATTACATATTGACTTGATGTTTCCTAAAATTATATTTTTTTAGCTTAATTGTAACTCATTTTCTTTTGTATTGGATGGCATGTGTTGTTCCCGGTTAAGAAACTGATTATACCTTTATGGTTGTTCATACAATAAAAGACGTATTTAACAAGCTAGTAAAGTCAGCGCAAAACTGTCTCAGGAAACATATGTAACTCGGTTCCCTGAGACAGGGAATGAGACGCTGCATCAGGCTTGACACTATGGGGAACAGCTTTCGGAGTGCCCAAGTCTATGGGCAGGTTAAAGTCATGTGACATAGCATTGCACGCGACAAAGCTTTTTAAAGGTGCCTGCGAAATATCATCAGATTCTAAAGGAATCTAAAGGAAAGTCTAAAGGAAGGCCATGCAGGAAGCACCAAAGTGTGGCAAAGCGATGCAGCATCTCTTTCCCTAATGCCCCTTAAATGTTAATGCCCACTACGCCACAGTGAGGGAAGGCCTGCCCCAAATGCTGTAAAACATTGCACAAAGAACATCAGGAGCATATTTAGACTTGTCAACCTAGGAGGAATTCAAGTCTAAACTGTAAAATCTAATAAATGTGCCCTGAGAGGAGACCACACACATCACTTAAAGATGCTCCCCTAGACAGAGCCTTAAATGATGCTACACCCCTCGTAGAATGGGCTCTTGTGCCCAAAGGTGACTCGTAGAGCAGGGTAATAGCATCTGTGATCAAGTGAGATAAGCACTGTTTTGTGACCATATTACCTTGGTTGTAGCCACCAAAACAGACTTAGAACTGAGAGGTCATACTCCACTGGCCTGAGTAGTAGACATAGATACTTAAAGGTCTAACTGGACACAGTAAATAAAAGCTTTCCTGCTCCAGCAACTAACGGTGGAGGACAGAAGGCTTGAAGTACTACTGGGTGACCAGCCCCAGAAGGCACTTCGGAGATATAGTCTGGTGCAAAATGGCTCTAATGGTCAGAAACTTATCTAAGGTTGACTCTAGGGGCTCAAAGGGTGCTGAAGATAAACCCCTTTAAACAACAGTAAGGTTCCAAGAAGGGACCTGTGTGTGAAAGAAGGGCCTCAGACATCTGGCACCATGTGGAAAACAAGACACCAAAAGATTTAGAAGCTGGCTCCCCTCAGGCGCTGGGCCAGGCTGAACCAGAGGGGAAAGTGTGTTGAGTCCTCTGAGGCGAAAAAAACTACTTCCATCTACGGCCATACCTCAGCCAAATGGATGGAACTTCCATTACCCGGGCCTCAGCCCTTGCCTTGATAGGATATCTGCTTCCAGATTCAGAAAAAATAACTAAGATGGCGGCATGGCAGTAGCATGCAGCGGCCACTCTGGATACAAAATAGTGCTATTTTTGTCATTAACGCGACTTTTTACGGCACATGGACATCGGTGCAACCGGTGTTTGTGTATATCACCGCCTGATATCGCCGCCTGACACTTTTAAATCTCAAGAACATCACCACAGCTGCACTACAAGATGATCTGCTGGAGAGGCTATGCGATCCCGGCCTGTGACAGTGATGCCTCCCTTCCAGATGCGCTGAATGACTTCTACGCTTGGTGTGAGGCACAAAAGGACGTAAGGAAGACTCTACACAGAGTAAACCCGCGGAAGGCTGCTGGACCAGACAACATTCCTGGTAGGGTGCTTAGAGGATGTGCGGACCAACTGGCTGATGTCTTCACAGACATCTTTAACATCTCTCTGAGCAGCACCGTAGTTCCAACGTGCTTCAAGGCCACCATCATCGTCCATGTGCCAAAGAAGTCTCCAGTGTCCTGCCTCAATGACTACTGTCCCATTGCACTTACGCCTGTCATCATGAAGTGCTTTGAGAAGCTCGTCTTGAGGCACATTAAGACCCCCATTACTAAACCCCCTGCAATTCGCTTACCACCCCAACCGCTCAACAGACGATGCCATCAATACCCCCCTCCATTTGGCCCTCACTCACCTGGACAATAAAAACACACATGTTCAAATGCTGTTCATAGACTTTAGTTCAGCATTCAACACCATCATTCCTCAGCACCTGACTGAAAAGCTGAACCTGCTGGGCCTGAACACACTCTGTAACTCGATCCTGGACTTCCTGACTGGACTTCCTGGACTTCCCGATACTGGACTTCCTGACCTCAGTCAGTCCGGATCGGGAACAGCACCTCCAGCACCACCACACTGAGCACTGGGGCAACTCAGGGCTGTGTGCTCAGTCCATTGCTGTTCACTCTGCTGAGTCACGACTGTGAGTTTCTTGGCGCTCACCTGACGGAGAACCTCACCTGGTCGCTCAACACCAGTTCCACAGCAAAACAAAAGCCCAGCAGCACCTGTACTTTTTGAGAAGGCTGAGAAAAGCACATCTCCCACCCCCCATCCTCACTGTGTTCTACAGAGGGACAATCGAGAGCATCCTGAGCAGCTGCATCACTGCCTGGTTTGGGAATTGCACCATCTCGGACCGCAAGACCCTGTAGCAGATAGTGAGAACAGCTGAAAAGATCATTGGGGTCTCTCTTCCCTCTATCACAGAAATTTACACCTCATACTACCAGCATTGTGGAATACCCCACACACACTTTTCACCCTCCTGCCGTCCGGTAAATAGTACCGAAGCATTCAGTCCCTCACAACTAGACTATGCAATAGTTTCTTCCCTCATGCCATCAGACTCCTAAATACTCAATAACCATTTGCCATTTGCACTATTTGCCATTTGCACTATTAAATATTTTCACTACTGTCACTTTTATCAGAACTGTGTATTGGTTGGCGCTGCAGTGGGACCTACTATGTCATTGTCTGTTTATTGGTCTGCGTTACTGTCTTGTGCTGTCTGTTTGCACTTTGTGCACTTTATGTATATAGAGTTTTTTGTATATACCTTGTACATTCTAGTTTTGTATTGTACATTCTAGTCTTGTGTTGACATTCTAGTTTTGTGTTGTTCTGTGTTGTACTGTAGCACCTTGGTCAACATTGTTATATTTCACTATGTACTTGTATATGGCTGAAATGACAATAAACTCCACTTTGACTTGACATGCCCTTGGACTAGGCAGCCAACGAGAATTACAGCCATAAGGGAAGTCTTAACAGCCTCTGAACCTGGAGGACTATCAGGTGCAGGAGACAATTATAGTGGAGTCCCAAATTACCCCTAGAAAAGTAGTTCTCTGGACAGGAGAAAGCATACTCTTCTTGGCGTTGAGCCTCAGACTTCAGCACCTCATCTCGATGCTGTGTAGCTAACTCTTCGGAGCTGGCCATGACTAGCCAATAGTCTATGTAGTTTAGTATGCAGATGCCATGGAGTCTCAAAGGAGCAAAGGCTGCACCCACGCACTTCGTGATGTTGCAAGGTGATAGGGCTAGGCCAAAAAGAAGCACTTGATTTTGGTAAGCTTCCCCCCTAAAAGTGAACCTTAAAATAACTTTTCTACAGTTATCAAATGACAATAGACGTCAAGATGTCGGAAAGGATATGAGAATGCACTGACGTTAAACTTTGCATGTGTTAGCTTTACATTATCACTGCATCCAGACCACACCCTGTCAATTTGGTGACAGTACCACCTAACGTTTAAAGTTATAAACAGTTTTATTGTGATGTTTCTAACCTTACCCCATGTCATTTTTATCATGTTGCTTTTTATAGTTAATATACTATATTATTGCATTATATTCACTACTATAGACAATGATAAATTGTCAAAAATAATTAAATCATCTAAATCAACAACATGTATGCTAGGTCCTATACCTACCTGGCTGTTGAAAGAAATGCTCTCTGAAATTATAGATCCTCTACATAGTATTATTAATTCATCATTGGTGTTGGGATATGTTACAAAATCTTACAAGCTGACTGTTAAAGTAGTAAATTAGTAGATTAGTAGTAAACTACAGACCCATCTCAAACTTATCTTCTATTTCAAAAATACTGGAAAAAGTCTTTACAGATATGTTCTTTCCTGGAAAGAAACGATATCTGTGAGAATTTCCAGTCAGGAATCAGACAATATCACAGTACAGAGACTGCTGTCATCAGAGTGACATTGGGGCTGAATCCTGATTTCTGGTTCTACCCAACCTTAGTGCAGACTTTGACACTATTGACCACAGCATTCTCTCAAAAAAAGACTTGAAAACAGACCTGGTTCTACTGGGTTCTTGAGGGTGCTAAGCAGTCCCAAAAAAGCACCCTTAGAAGAAATTATTTATTGCTAGAACATACAGTGAGCATGGATCGCGGAAGCCGGTTTTTACTTTTTAAGTTTGGTATAAATATGGTATGCAAAAATAAACACTACCGCTGCACACAGACACGTGCACACAGACACGTGCACACATGGCTGCATTGTTGTAAAGTTCAGTCTGTCAGACGGTGGTTTTTAAACTTTATTCCGACACTTAATGTAAAAACGTAATGCACAAATAATCAGTTACTTTGCAAAATATCAGTTTATACAAGTATTTAAATAAACATATTCAATAAATATATTCATACTTTGCAAAATATCAGTTTGTACAAGTATTCAAATAAACATATTCATTTGTAAACATAAACAGCTATCTGTGAGGTATTCCATCAAAGTCGCTAATAATAGCGGTGCTTATCTGATTAAGCCTCATTTGAATTAGCGTCAGCTTCAACTTAAGGCTGAAGCCATTCCACGAACACATTTCAGCCACGCCTCATCAGAGTTAACTTCAGGCTTATCAAATCTTGCATTAGGCACGTGCATGGGATACATAAGAAGCCCAGAACATGCGATCGAAAACACAATCATGTCGAAGAAGAACAGCCAAAGTAGGGCTGATTTTTTCAACAGCGCTGAGTAAAAGCTCCTAAAGCTGCTATTGCCAAGGCAAGAGAGATGGCGTGGCAGAAGATTGCCAACAGCTTAAATCTTAGCAGAAGTCCAAATATGTAGAGAAGTCTTGTCTTTTTTACATTTTTTTTACAAGGTTTACATTTTTTTAATGTGTAAAGTACTTGCACCAACTAATATGCCAAATTGTGTTATCTTGTCTTTGAACATGTAAAACATGTAAAAGATGGCTCCGGTGAGGTAGGCTGCCGTCACAGCTGCTCCGACCCCCCTTTACTTTGTTTTTGTATTTTAAGTTATTCTGCAGTACTTTTAAACCGGCAAATTCTTCTGAATGAGGTGCATTGGATATGATACAGATACTCTTATTTCTATTGGTATACAATGTACTCACAGTTCGACGTTTTTGACCCCGGATCCAAGCTGGCTGAGTGAGATCCTGAGGTAGAACAAAGGCGGCGGCCCAGAGGGAAAAGTGCCAGTGTCAGGAACAGGCTGAGAGCCCATGCACACCGCACTCCTCTGCCTAGCATCCTGCTCGCCAACGTTCAGTCACTGGAAAACAAGCTTGATGACCTCAGGGACAGGCTAAAGTTCCAGAGAGACATTCGGGACTGCAATCTCCTTTGCTTCACTGAGACATGGCTGTACCCAGCAGTGCCAGACCATGCCATC
Organism: Ambastaia sidthimunki; assembly: GCA_036877625.1. Classification (NCBI taxonomy): domain Eukaryota; kingdom Metazoa; phylum Chordata; class Actinopteri; order Cypriniformes; family Botiidae; genus Ambastaia; species Ambastaia sidthimunki. Next base: position 6,293 of record JAZGTK010000662.1, read on the forward strand.
CAGCCGGCCGAGTTCTTTTCGGTTCACCTCATGGACAGAACGGTGGAATTGGGGAAATCAAGGGGAGGCGGCGTGTGTTTGTTGGTGAACAGTAGCTGGTGCAACAGCGCAAGCATTGTTCCTCTCTCACGCTCCTGCACACCCAACCTGGAACTACTTACCATCAATTGTCATCCTTTCTATCTTCCTCTGGAGTTTACATCGGACATAGTCAGCGCTGTTTATATTCCGCCTCAGGCAGACATGGACACTGCTTTATGCGAGCTGCATGAAGCACTCACTCAGCACCAGACACAACACCGGGATGCTGTGCTTATTGTGGCGGGGGACTTTAACAGTGCCAACCTCAAACACGCAGCGCCAAACTTTTATCAACACATTAACTGCCCCACCAGGGGTAAAACGACACTGGACCACTGCTACACCACAGTTAAAGATGGCTACACCGCACAATCTTACCCTCCATTTGGGAAATCCGACCACGCCGCCATCTTCCTCATGCCAAAGTATAAACAAAGGCTCAAGCAGGAAGTTCCGGTTCGGAGGGAGGTCTCGCGCTGGACAGACCAATCGGTGGCCGCTCTGCAGGACGCTCTGGATGACACAGACTGGGACATGTTCCGACACAGCTCTGATGACATCAATGTGTTTACGGAAGCAGTTGTGGGATTCATCAGGAAACTAGCAGATGATACTGTGCAGAAAACCACTATCAGAACGTTTCCCAATCAGAAGCCGTGGGTGGATAAGACCATCTGTGACACTCATAGATCTTGCACCGCTGCCTACAACGCGGGACTTGCTTCGGGCAACATGAACACATTCAAGGCTGCGTCATACAATGCGCGGAAAGCAGTGATATGCCAATGCTAATGATGCCAATGCTAAAGCTAATACTTCAGGTAATGCTAATGACTGCAAACAGGAAGAGACTGCCAACACCGGAAAAGCGCTCATCATCTCTGAACATGACGTGAGGAGAGCCTTCAGGAGAGTGAACACCAGGAAAGCAGCAGGACCAGACGGAATATCAGGTCAAGTCCTCAGAGCCTGCGCTGACCAGCTAGCACTAGTGTTCACAGATATATTCAACCTCTCCTTAACCCAGTCAGCAATCCCCATGTGCTTCAAAGAGTCCATCATTGTTCCTGTCCCAAAGAAATCCCATCCTGCTTCCCTAAACAACTACCGCCCAATAGCCCTGACCTCAGTCGTGATGAAGTGCTTTGAGCGGCTGGTCAGGGACTTCATCATGACTTCACTACCAGACACACTGGATCCACTACAGTTCGCCTACTGCCCAAACTGCTTAACCGACGATGCCATCTCCCACCTCCTTTCACACATCACTCACCCACCTAGACACTAGAAAGGAGAATTATGCTAGAATGCTGTTTGTTGACCATAGTTCAGCGTTTAACACTATAATCCCCTCCACACTCACCACCAAGCTGGAGCACCTGGGACTCAGCCCATCTCTTTGTCAGTGGATCTCCAATTTCCTAACTGGCAGACCACAGGCAGTTAGGATGGGGCGGACATGTCTCAGCCTCACCCTCAACACTGGGGCCCCCCAGGGTTGTGTTCTGAGCAGGACAGGACCTGTCATGGTCCTGTCACATTAACACCGTGGTGAAGAAGGCCCGGCAGCGTCTCTTCCACCTCAGCACCTCAGACGCTTGAGGGACTATAGACTGCCTACTAAGGTGCTCAGGAACTTTTATTCCTGCACTACAGAGAGCATCCTGACAGCAAACATCACCACCTGGTTCGGGAACAGCACTGTGCAGGACAGACGAGCTCTTCAGAGGGTGGTGCGATCAGCTGAGTGCATCATCCATGCCAAACTCCCTGACCTGTACTCAATCTACAGCAAGCGGTGCTGGACCAGGGCCAGGAAGATCATGAAGGACCTCCGCCATCCTAACAATGAACTTTTCTCACTGTTGAGATCAGGGAGGCGCTTCCGCTTTCTGAAGATCGACACTGAGAGACTGAAGAGAAGCTTCTTCCCACAGGCTACACGGTCTCTCAACCAAGACTCCACATAGGACTCAATCACACCAGACATCTGCACATTTGCACATACAGGACTATGCACACAATACAACATAAACATACATGTTGCACAGTCTGCTCCCGTTATACACAAGATCTATGCACATCTGCACTTTAGAGAACAAGAATGGACAATATCACTGGGTTACCGGCACACCTCCATGAACATACAGCTACTGCACCCGTTGTAACTGCCAGCGTTAATGTAAGGAAAGGGTTCAACTTTGATATGGCTGATGTAAGCCTACTATTTTTTACAATGTGCTTAACAGCGACTGTAAAGAGCACATTTAAAGATGCTCTTCAAACCGGCAGAATTTATTGTTACATTAATATGAGGACTGGTATAAGTGTGTAAGCCTTTTAGATCTGTCACCCTATCAATGACCCTTCCCAAAATATTTGGATCCTGTATTTTTTTCTTGTTCTTAGATCCAAATAAAAGTAATTAAATGTGTGTGTGTGTCAGTCTTCAAAATCTTTTTTTTCTTCCCTGCAGAATGTGCCACTGGCTGCTTTCAGCATGAAAAATAAAGTGAGTTGCTACTTTTATGTTTGTACATTCGGACACCATAATCTATAACTCTTCTCCTTTTATTCACAGGATGTATGCTCTATATATAAGAGGCACCTCCTTCTGAAGATGGAGTACCACAAATTAAAGATGAAGAAGGTCCATCTGGAGATAAAAAAAACTACAGAGAGATGTAAGTTTAAAATGAGACACAAGCACACGATTTTCTTTTTTTTTGAGGGAATTTAATCTTTTCATCCCTTTTCACAGCTTGATGAAGATTAATAAAAGAAATGAAATGAACTCTTCCTCTCTTTGGTTTGTAAGGGTTCAAAACAATGGTGACACAAATTATGTGTCTTAAAAGGCTTAACTAAAATAAGTGTCTCACACTTACAGCACAAACATTACTTGGCATAAAGCTAATATTTAAATGGGCTTATCAAATGAGCAACTGCTTGAGTGACAAGATAAAATCAAAAGTCCATTTCTTGTAGCTGCACTATATGCTTAGGTGGCCTTGATGCACACCTAGATATTGAGGCTATGGAAGGATTTTCGATTGACATAATCTGCCTCCATAGCTCCATAGGTGGGGCCAGGACGCGCACATGGGTGCAGTTTATTGCGCCTAGGACATTGGTAAAAGGCAAAAGGTAAATGGATTAAAACAGAGCTTTGTGAACCTCATGGCTACGTTAAATTACATGTATTTTAACTGTTACATACCTGCAATTGAATAAAATGCCTCTTTTATCATCTGTTCTGTCAGATGACCAAGGAAAGTGACGTAGATGTTAAGGTACCCCTTTATCGCAAGGCACACCTGTTGAATTTCCCTGCATACTGTTGCCTTTGACAGACCATCTGCATCACCGATGGTGTATAGAAATGTCTCAGATGCAAACAAATTGCAGAGCTATGCATACTGATTGAACAGTTGTTAAGGCTTTGCTACGGTGAGTTGATTTTTGAATGTGTGGCTCTAGAAGGCTACATAAGTACACAATACTGGGCCTGCTAAACCTGTATCTCTCCCGCAGAGAGTCATCAGAGAAGGCCACTGGATCATTTTGATCTCTAAAGACTCTTGGAGCTGGTGGAATAAGTGCTCTTCTGACAATTTGTGCACCTTCATTGACCGGGTCGTCAATGGACATGCCATGGTTCTTAGTTGTGGCCTTAACCCAACAGGCTACTGCTTTTATAGCCTAGGGCCTATTTAGGTCTACCTATAGCCCGCTACTAAACTCACCTGATTCTAATTCTTTGTCAATTTCACTTTCTGATTAATCCTGGCCTCGCAACAGAATTTGATCACTAATGTCATTATTGTTTTATGCACATTGATGGAAATTGATAAATAGGATTTCATTAAAGAAGCTTGCACAGCATCTCTGAAGCAAATTTGTTGAATCAGTGAAATGTTGAGTCATGGGTGTGCCTGTTGGGACAATTGTCTACATTTTGTGTTTTTAATGTTTACCTTTAACTTTATTGCTTGATGGAGATGTCACATAATGCCATTTTCTGAGCTAAACTTCACATATTTTATTTAAATATAGACATAGGCCTACCAAAATTAAATAATGAGTGCAATAAGATATAAAATAAAGTGTCAATACTTGTGATGACAGTAAGATTCATGTTACTAAGAAGTGTGGTTATGGGTGTTATTCCAATCATATGGACAAGTGTTAATGTTAAGCCTAGCTGATGTTAAAAGTTCTGTACCAAGTTATGATGATATGAATAATTGTAGGCTAAATTGCATGGCATTTCACATACTTGTAATGTGTAACAAATGTAAACTATAAGCTATTTGGTGAAAATATAAGAATTATTGCTGCAACAGTGTTTCCCCTCATTGATATAAAAGAACCTTGTCCACATTGAGATTCGAACCCGGGACACCCACATGACACTCAAAGGGCATGACCACTCTGCCAATAGCAACTTTGCCCTTCCTATGAAACAATTCTCATATTTCAAGACACTATCATGACAACAACACAGTTTTTTTTTACTTTTAATCATTGGGAATTGGACAAAACTAACCAAGAATGTGATGTAAATTCATTTTTGCTTAAGTTGTCACCTTTGTTTTCGGACAACACGGATAACCAAGCGGGAAGTGTGAGGAAGTGTTTGTTTGAGACTGTTTACTACAGGTACGTATTCTTTGTAACACTGATTTATTAAGCCTGATAGTTAACCTTCCATGGAGAAGGTTAGTTCAGAAGCATATGTTACCCCAGTAACTCAGCTGGGATTCCTGTTAGCGAGAGTAATAAAACCAAATTCTCTCTAAAACTAGTGAGGCTTATCGAAATTAGCCATGATTTGCAGTTAGCAGGCTTGATGGAATACCCCCCAGATGTTTGTCAATGCCATTTGGAAACATGCATTAGGTCTTAAAATGACACCAGCCTAAAATTCCTGTTGCTGTCTCTGCTGCAATTAACTGACTTAACTGACTCTTGACTAAATACGTTTTTTAGCTTTAATAAGAATTTAACCAATTAATACATTTCTTCACAAGGAGAGCATACGGTTGTTTATAAGATCACAAAATTCTTCATAGAGCTAGTAACTTAATTTTACTGTCAGAATGCACCAGATTGACCCATTTAACTTTAAAATGTACAAAATTGTCTTAAGTTGGACCATGCCCCTAAATCCCCTAAAGGGAAATAGTCTATAGTCACTCACTTATAGTCTCACAAAATATGTGTGAAATAACTGAAGCTTATTTTTTGGTAAGTTTAAGGAGCACCTAAAATCTATTCAATATTAATATTACATTGTAATGTGTATTTTTTAAGATACACATTAAAGTATGTTAAGACATGATATGCATTTAGTATGTTACCTGTATGTATACTATATGCCATAAAACTGGTTTGTTGGGTTACAAATATGGCCCCCCTTTTAGTCCATGATCCATGTTAGTATGCACCCTTGCTATTTTCAGAAGCACCCTCAGTAAGGTTCAAGGTTTCTTTATTGTCAATGCCACCATATGTGCATACATACAGAGGAATCGAAATACAGTTTCTTTTTAATCATTCTTTTAAATCATATTTATCTGACCGATTCCGGTTTGTTGCTGTGAGTAAAAATGTGTCATATCGACCACATGTTCAGTATGGAGTGCTACAGGGCTCAGTGCTTGGGCCTGCTTTTCACCCTGTACATGCTACCACTGGGAGCAATTATTAAGAGACATGGAGTTAGGTTATGCTGATGATACTCAGCTGTACATTTCTTTGAGGCTAAACAAGACAAAAAACACCAAACTAACAGCGATATCAAAACTTGGATAACTAGCAACTTTCAACTACTAAATTCAGACACAAAAGAAGTTTTAATTATTACCAAAAACTTTTAATTATTACCAAAATCTTCCACACGGAACAACCTAGAATACTGTCTTACTCTTGATGGATACTCTATAAATCTTTTCTATAGCAATTTATCCTTTGGAAACCACATTTTCAATATTTGTAAATACTTGTATATACTGCATTTTTTTAACCTTAAAAATATATCAAAACTACGACACATGCTCTCTGTGTCAAACATTTAAAATTAATTAATGCATTCATAACACATTTTACGGGGAGACTGCCTTACGGGTTTAATTCAAAAACTCTGGCTAGTTCAAAATGCAGCAGCCAGAGTTCTTACAAGAACAAGTATGACCATGTATTTGCCTGGTTCTGTCAAAACTGCACTGGCTGCCTATCAAGCATCGTATAAACTTCAAAATTATGCGGATTACTTACAAGGCCATAAAAGGTTTAGCTCCTCAAAACCTGAGCGAGCTCCTCTCTTATTACAATCCTTCACATTCACCCGAGATCAAAAAATTCTGGCCAGTTGATAATACCCAGAATACTACTACTTGTGAATGTAGCTTTGTAAATTAGGCTTGTTGGTTCTCAGGGCAAAATGTTAAATGATATTTCTCCTCGCTTGAGATACAAGCGTCTCCTAATAAATTACAAGTAAACGTAAACATTAGGAATCGCGAACTGTGATTGGTCCAGTCCGTTCTGTGGTGAGAAGAGTAACTGCTAGCACGCAATTTATTTTGCTATTTAAAATTCTGTAGCGGAAAAATAACGCAGTCGCGGTTTTAGGGATACTTCCATAATGTACAGCGGTCGCCAAATTGTCGGCTTTTAGAATAAATAAAAATGCATCAGTTTCTCAAAAGTGTATCGATCCCGGGAAGAATACCTGGCAACCAAAAGATCGCCCTGGCTGCAACTAAGCAGAAAACCGTAAGGAGACGCTGCAGCCTGTAGCGCGATGACATACTGGCTAAAACCCAATACTTAGTGGTTGCTTTTGGTCACTTATTTGCAGGTAGTTTCCTTATTGTGTATCTGTATGTGTTGTTGATAAATTACGATTTGATCAATTGTTGGTAAGTCTTAACCTTTTAAAGGACGTCTATAATGTACACCATGATTCTCATTATAATCATATTAGTACACAAACCAATAAACTCGTGAAATAAAGCGAACGTTGTTTGTCTAAATAATGTTTATTTTCTTTTGTCTTGTTGTATCAAGATTAATGTTACTGTCTTTACAAAGGGCAACTGCACAATAATTACACAATGATAAGTACACACAGTGCTGTACTCCTGCCCTTGTTGTGAGCAAACCTCATCACAACTGAGAATAGAAAAGCATACAAAACCACTGCAAATGTATAAATCCAAACGGTTCTGTTTCTCTGAAGAACCCACTAAACAAAAAAATAAATAACTTCGAAACAATTGCGTGACTTATTTTTTTGCTTCATTTCAACAGTAAAAATGACTTAAATACAATACTGATAGTTTTTATTAAAAATGTTGCATTGGTTTTGTTACCTACTTTAGCTTGTTGTTTAAAGATGATTGTTTTCACTAAACTACTCATGATACAATACGCTTAGCCATTAAAACTCATAGAAAATATTTGAAGCTCTGCAATGAGCATGCATGTAATAGAAATTAACTATTTTGCAAGTCGGAATCAGGACCAACCGATGACTTTAACCAAACTAAGACATTAGGGTGGGCATTAAAAAGCAAAGATATCCTTTTTAGCCGGGTTGAATTCTCACTGAGCTGTAATTTTACTTGGACCTGGCAACCCTGCTCTACGTGATACTCCAGCAACAGTGCAAACGATCATTTACGTTTAATAATGAAACGCACAATTGAAAGTTAAAACAATACAATTGTTATTTAGACCCTATCGTTTTTTATGGTAATTGCTTGACACCCTGTTTTATAACAGCCATAATTTTTGTTGTTATTATTATTTATTAATCAATCAGTCTTTGTCTAATATGTACTGAAACAACATTGTTCCCCTTTTGACATTTTAGAATCAGATGCAAGATGTCGTGTATATGTTGTAGCAAAATGCACATTGGTGTCCTCTGATCTCTTTAGCAAATCTGTGTCTGTTAGGAAAAACATCAATGATTCCACATGAGTGTTTTTCAGTGATATATACTCAATGTGATATTATTTGTGTGGTAGCACAGAAAATGTAATGGGGGATGAGCATCATCATCTCATGCACAGCTGAAGACTGCAGAGCTTGTGTCTGATTGGCTGCGCACACGCCACACCAGAGGCTGAACGCAGAGAGGAAGCACTGCGACTCGAGGAAGATCCCATCTCACTGCTCTGTGTCGTCTCCTCCTAGGGTGAATCCTCTGAAAGTAGGTGTCGATATCTCCATTGCTTCCTGTAATCAGCAGCTATGAACTACCTGCGCAGGCGTCTGTCAGACAGCACCTTCATCTCTAACCTGCCCAATGGCTACATATCGGACCTACAGAAGCCAGATCCTCCTCAGCCACCCCCTCCCGGACCAGCACCAGGACCATCTCCGATCTCCCCAGCCCAGGCGAGGAAACCCATACAACCGCAACCAATAGGAACGGGATTCTTTAGCTCCATCACCAACGTGGTGAAGCAGACGGCCGCCTCAGCAGGGCTGGTGGAACAAACGGCTGTTCCTGCAACGTCCGATAGACACAAGATCCTTCTGGTCATCGATGGTCCACAACAGGACTGGTATGAGCAATATTACCTTAAAGGCCTTATCCTGATATGGTCAATTTGCTTTTTTTTTTTTTTTTTTTTGAGCACGCGTGTCTTTAGTAGGTCAGCTGAGCTGTGTGCTTTTATTTGTCATATTCATTTTGACAGGTTGAAATAGGTGATAAACATACAGTACACGGTAGACAAAACATACTTTACTAGGAAGAAGTCTGTTATTTATTTTTATTGGAAGAGGCAACAGCATCGCAGCGTTTGATTTGTGGTAATATCAAACTTGCCTTTTATCGTGATCCCATCAAGGGTTCAGTTGCTCATTTGTTATGTTTTTTGTACTAGAAGTTTTTCCATGTTTTTATTTTTATTTGAACAAATGAATCTTGTCAGATTCCCAATACTCAGTTTAGCTATTGTAAATAAAATTATTTTTATAAAGTAAAAATCTCTGTAATATTTTACATTTCAGACCCCTTGGTTCCCACAAAAGCATTACTCGAAGCTCTGACTGTAGGAGATACTGAAAGATTTAATAAGATATTGTAAACATTCACTCAAACAAACACTCAATATACTGCAATCTAGGGAATAGGGAGTGATTTTACACACAGTGAAAGAAAAATGATCAAGTAAAAGTCAAAAAGAAATGTTATCAAATGAATGTTGATAAAATTCTGTTGCAGCGAAAAGAGATTATGATTTTTGGGTTTTGTTTACAATATACATATTCTTGCTATTAAATACAGTGTTGTATGTTATATTAGCAGGGCACCTACGCCCATTTTGGCTTTAGTTATTGTACTGCAGTCCTCTTAAATACAACTGCTAATAGCTGGTCACCATAGTAACAAGACTGCTGGGCTAAATGCCACCCTTCTCATGCCAACATATACACCACTGTCATACACTATGCAGTACTGCACTACTCAACACTTCTTAACTGTTATAATATGTACTATAATAATACATTTGCATTTTACATGTATCTTCGGAGGCCAAATTGTTTTCTAGACTCTAAGATCAAATTTAGAGAACAATTTATGAAATATTTTTTCAGAAATAATGTAATCTTCATCGTTCTAAATTTGAAAGAATTTTAGTTGTGGCTATACCATGCCAGCAGAACAGTGTGTTACAAAATAACCAAGAGACTTAAACAAAAACTCTTTATATTGTGGAAAACAGTGATTAAAATTAGAGAACAGGAATGATGGTAGCACAGAGAAAGTTACAACTAAAATTTTAGAAGGTTACAGCAGTAAAAAATGAGTAGGAAGTATACAGGCCCTTGTTTTGAATGATTTCTGCACATCTGCGGTCACAGGACATCACTAGTCTCTCACACTGCTCTGCTGTGATTTTAGTCCACTCTTCCTTTTGTCTCTTCCACAGTTCGGTGACTGTAGTGGGTTTCTTAGCCATAACTTTGTCACCAAGGATTTTCCAGAGATTTTCAATCAGGTTTAGATCAGGTTTTTTATACTGTGATTCAGAATATATTTAACTTATGAATTATGCTTTAAAATTGCACATTCACTCCTATTAGGATAACTTCAAATAAGACTAAGCAGTGAACTGAAGTGCCCTTGAGCAATTGGGTTAAATGCAGAGGTCACATTTTGGTTGTGGCTAACCATAACTGACAAAAAAAACTTCAGTTGCTACCTGCCGACGCTGGAAACGAACCAGCAACCTACTGATTACAAGCCCGACTCCTTAACCAGTAGACCACACCTGCCCCCCACTGACAAAAAATGGTTATGAATTTAAAAATGCAAATAAAATATAGCCATTATTCATTATCTAAAGCCACTTAGAATAAATACATTGTTTAAAAACAAATAAGCAGAAAACACTACAATATATACAATTATCTATCTCAATTTTACATCTCAAAAGTGAAAAAAAGTGAAAAAGTAAACTTTGTGTCCTGCTTACAGTGAAGCTAGTGCATTGGTGTTCTGTCGATTTGTCCTACCTTGTCAGACTCTCCTCCTGCGAAAAATATTAGCTATATCTACCAATCCATCCTATTCGGGTTTCAGTTATTCGGGTGACAGTTTGCCTGCCTAATTTGCATGTAACCTGTATGGGTCATCTATTACCTTCTCAAAATGATCACTTTTAATTTTCTGTCTGTCATAATTAGCATACCCTGTGCATCACAGTCTGCAACTAATTAAAACTTGTTTGACTAAAGCCCTTTCACACCAACTAACGTTTAGTCAACTGATAGGGGAGAAAAGCCCTAAAATGATGTATGATATAATCAGTGTTGGTGAGCATCCAGTCTAATAAAGCAGATTTTTTCTATATAATACAGGTTTTACAAAAGCTGTATGTGGCTATTCAGTGTTATAAAATGTGTGTTGTAAAATATCTAAACAAAATATCTCTATCTAAGAGACAATGAATAATAATTAATTAATTATTAATTTACAATAATATTATAAAATAAATAATATTTATACCGATGATATCTGATAATATTTTGCACAAGTCATAAACCCTTGACAATGCAATGTGAAAAATGGCATAAACCGTGTCGAAACTAACGCTAATATTTTATGTACTGTATGATTTGTAATGGTATGGTTAATTAATAGGGTTGATTAATGAATAAACTTACTGTACCTGTCATTTAAAAAAAACTAAGGGTTATTGGTAGGGAATTGATGTTTTGAATTGGTGTTTAGGAAATATTTTTGAACAAGTAATTACAGAAAATATTCCCTAATAAACAGAGCAAACAAATCATTCACAAAACATGTTTCAAGTGCAAGTGTCAGCTCTCAACACTTTCAATTACACTTTTAATTACTAATTGTCTTATTTTTTTGCAGGGCCAAACTGTTCAAAGGGAAAAAACTGAATGGAGATTATGATATTACAGTTGAACAGGTCAGTTTATTTAATGTGGTCATGTGTTCATTTTTTCAGTTCGATCAGTGATTGATTGATTTTGTGTTCAGGCTGAATTTGCTGACATCAGTGTGGTGGCTCATGCTAACGGATCTTGTAACGTGGCTGTGCAGGTTTTACAGAATGGAAGTCAGACCATCAGGTGAGCTTTTAAAATCACCTGCCGCTATTCACAATTTATTAACCCTGACACTGTACACAAATAACTGACATAATCATCAGAGTACAATGTACAAGTATTGTATACTATCAAAATCATATCAGTATCTGTGATCTAATGTGTTATGAACAATACCAGCCAGTGAAATCCCATAAGAATCCTTCAAGCATCAATCAGTATGAGCGCTAAAATAAAGGCATTCAGACAGAATGATTGGATTTGTCACGCATGAAAACTGTATCATTATCCCTGGATGTAATAATGTGGCTTGCATGTCAGTAAGACAGCATTTCTCTGTGTAATTACACAAATGGCTAACAGCTTTTTTAGTTCTCTGAGAGCTCAGAGGCAAAACACTCGTCTAAAATGAGTTATTAACAACATTCATTACAAATTATTAGTTAATAAACTTTCAGAAACTTTGATTCATATATTGCCATGTATATTCCTTAATGACTTATTCACAGATGGTATTATAAATGATTAGATTTCATTATTGATATGCTCATATCTTTCCTCTGTGTAGGGAAAGCATGTCACACATTTATGTGTTTATGTGCCTGCAGGTCATTCATGCCCGACTTTGTCTTGATCCGTCAACATGCTTTTAGCATGGCAGAGAATGAGGATTTCCGTAACGTAATCATAGGCCTGCAGTATGCCGGCATTCCCAGTATCAATTCTCTGGAATCCATCTACAACCTCTGTGATAAACCCTGGGCAGTAAGTCCCACAAGATGACACAATGTGATGTGTGCAAGATGTCCGATCTAACACACCTCTGTTTTTAGTTTGCACAGCTGATCAGCATGTACAAGAAACTCGGACAGGAGAAGTTCCCATTGATTGAACAGACTTTCTATCCCAACTATAAAGAAATGGTAAGAGATTGCTCTAAAATCATTGCATCTGTTATTACAGAGTTATTACATCATGAAATCCTTACACAACTTTTTAAATTAAATCAGGTGACCATGCCAGCATTTCCTGTTGTGGTGAAAATCGGGCATGCGCACTCTGGTGTGGGGAAGGTAAACCTTGAAACAGAAGTAATACCAGTAAAATAAGAGATGCAGATGTTTTGCTGAGCTTTTTATCTAACCGTAAGTGTTGTGTAGGTGAAAGTGGAGAACCACACAAAGTTTCAGGACATAGCCAGTGTTGTGGCCATCACTCAGACTTACAGCACATGTGAACCTTTCATTGATCCCAAATATGACATCAGGATTCAAAAAATTGGAAATGATTACAAGGCTTACATGTGAGTGACCGCTGTTCTGTAGAATTAACCATACAGACAAGCGTTAGCTAAATGCTGTTCTTGCCAGATGAATGTTTCTTGTTTAGTAGGAGGACATCCATCTCGGGTAAATGGAAGCTAGACACTGGCACTGCCATGGTGGAACAAGTGGCTATGACAGCCAGGTAAAGAATTATATACCTGGCTACTAGTTGCATCACTTTTACTGCCATTTTTACAGTCATTTACATCCTAAAATAGATTGAACTCTTTAATAAGCATTCTGAATGTTAACGTTGATGGGTATTGACTGGCGAGTGTATATAATTAAACATTACCTGTATTTATTTATTTGTAAGACAGGAGCATTTTAGAAATTGGGAGAAATGTCCTTAATTGTCATGTGAATAGTGCCACGTTTTATGTTTTGATTTTAGGTTGAAATATTACCAGCATTTTTTCATTGGATTCACTCACATAACCAAATACTTATGTCAGATTCACCAGATTGCTACTTAAAGTTAAGCAAATATACCTAAAATAATGTTTATGTTTCTGTAGGTATAAGTTTTGGGTAGATACCTGTTGTGAGATATTTGGGGGCCTTGAAATTTGTGCTGTCAAAGCCATTCATGGCAATGATGAAAAAGATTACATCACTGAGGTATGTATGTCAAATATGCACATGCTGTTTATATAGATATTATAATTTAAGACCTGACAAAAGTCAGTATAGACTATAGTATTGTTGAACTCGTAAGTTTAATGTAACATTGCCAGTAAATGTATTTCTTTTTTTAGGTAATAGGTTCTTCTATGCCATTAATGGGGGACCATCAAGCTGAAGACCAGCAGCTTATAGCTAACATGGTTATTGCCAAAATGAACCATGCTATGGCACAAAATCTCAAGAGACCAACTGCCATACAGCCAAGACAGGTACATCATGTCACTAAAACATGGCCTGAATCAAGCTTGTCTGGGCTGGAGATAACTCATGTATGAAAGGCTATGTGTTTGTGTCTTTCAGACTGCTGTTGAGAAGGACACTGTGGCGGAGGTGAATAACGCACCACCACAGAAAGCGCCTCCTCAGGGATGCCTGCAGTACATTCTGGACTGTAATGGCGTTGCAGTGAGACCAAAATTAATCCAGGCTCAGAGTTAAACTCCTGACAGGTTGTTCAAACACCCAAATTTAAGCAGACACCTGAGGTTAAAGAGAACAATAATCTGTATGAAAGTCTCAGTTTGATCTCTGTTTCAGTCTGTGCTGTGGAGTTGTTCGTTGTTGTGAGCTTGTGATGAAGTTTCTCTGTGAAGCAGCTATTTTTTCAGGGTTGTGTGTTGAAACAAACTAATTGTGCCTAGTGTTCTGTGCCACCCCCCCACACCTTAATTTCTTGTCTGTTATGTCTGTTGCCGTTTATATGGTGTAAATGTTGTTCAAAGGATTTGCTACTGTGTGTACAGTATATACATATAAACACATATATGGAGATTATATATCAAATTAATTTGCATGACCAAATATGTGTGTCACTGTGTGTTGGTGAGATACACATGGTGTAAAAACACTGCGTGTGTTTTGCTGTTGAGATACTCTTAATATTGTTCCTGCACTTTATGTAATTGTGAATGTGTCATAAAATATGGTAAAATGTATTTGTTACAACCCAGTGGATAAAAGCTATATTGCTGTGCATCAGCCATTTTAGAACAAAATGACTTGTTTTTCCTTTGTTCTCATTCAGCCCTGTTCTTACCAAACAGCTACTTAAATAAATAACAAGCAATACAAATAAAAACCGAACAGATTTATATATGAGCATGTCACAGATCAGTATTATTGTGGTTGTATGTTTACTGTTAAGCACTGAATTCAACTAAATTAAATTTTATTTATATAGTGCTTTTTCAATGTTGCATTGTTTCAAAGCAGCTTTACATATAATAAAAAAACAGGAAAATTATTAAATATATGCAACACATAGAATACACAATACATAGTATTTTCGTAAATGTTATTGTTCATTATAAGATGTATATTAATAAAACTAATTAGTAATACTAAGATTGCAATCGGTTTATGAATATAAAGTTGACTGAACTGCTGATAACACATTTGAACCATTTGAAAAAATTGATGTGCATCCAAAATACTTGTCATTAAAAGCACATTAAAGCTGCAATTCATAACTTTTTTGGTTAAAAACGAAGCGCTTATAATAATGATTTACAATTTTATATTGACCCTGGGTTCTGAATTTGTAACAAATGTCAGATACTGAGGTGTGTTATAAAAAGAGATGGCAACAGAGACATAATGTTACTAATTGCAGCAATAAGTCACTGCTGTGAATAGGTAGGGAACCGGTACATCTGTTTCTATAGAAAGTGTTCTTGGTTCCGGCTTGCTTAATTAATTAAAGGATTTATAAAGGAGTCATAAAACCTTAGGACTAAGTGTAGGCTAAAAAAAAAATGGGTCTTTAATATTGATGTAAACTGACTTTAATCTGCTTCCTGGACAACACTGGGAAGACTTTTCCAGAGTTTGCACGCTAAGCATGAAAAGGATCTACCATCTGCACATGGAAATTCTGGGTATTATCAACTGTCCGCATTTTGAGTGAGCGTGAAGGACTGTAATGAGACAGGAGCTCGCTTGGATGCTGGGAAGCTAAACCTATCGGGGTCTTGTAGGTAATTAGTGGAATTTTAAAGATTATACAATGTTTAATTGCAATGTTTAACTGCAAGTGCAGTGTTGACAGAACTGGTTGGACCAACTTGTGTTTTTGTACTAAACCTGCAGGGCAAACCACCCAACAAGGCATTACAATAATCTAGTCTGGCTGTCATGAATTAACTTTTTGGTGTTTGCTACAGAGAGCATGTGTCATGATTAGGGTGGGAGGCATCCTTGATGATGATCCTTGGCCTGCCCACACAGCGCTTGTAAGAAATGTTCTCAGTGGTTGATAAGTGAATGCCAGTTATCTTTTGGGCAGTTTTCACCAGCTGTTGGAGTGATTTGCGGGCTGATACAGAACAATTGCTGTACCACACTAAGATGCAGTTTGTGAGTATGATCTCAATGGTGCAGCGGTAGAAGTCCACGAGTATCCCTGGGATATAACAAAATATATCAAATGTAGGAACATTGTTAAAGAAATAAGCAAATATGAGAGAATAAACAAATTAGTTTTTTTATGGAAATTATGAAAAAAATAATGAATGGTACAAATGTGCAACGTTTACAGCAATAGATCAGGTATAGAAAATTGCTCCAAACCACTGTTAAGTATGGTAATAATAGTTCCTAGACAAGACATTTGCTTGGCAATCAAATTAACTTCTGAGATTCCTAGTACTTCAAGCACAAGGGTTAAAAAATAAAAATAAACTGAGAAGTGTAAAAATCAAACTACAGTATTACCTTAAATAAAGGTACAGTGCTTTCAGAAAGTATTTAATACAATTCAGTATATAATAGATTTTTTTGCAGCCTGATATTACAATCGCTAAATTCATTTTATTGTCATTATTTTACACTCAGTACCCCATAATGACAGATGTGAAAACAAATATGTCTGTAAATGTATTAAGAAAAAACTTAAATATCTGTCAGGACCTCGATCTGATCAACCCAGGGTTTGTTGTCTGTGTGTCATGTCCTTGTGTGTCATGTCCTTGTTCTGTCGGAGCACATGGCTTTGTGTTTACATGTCGCCATGTCTTCTCTTGTCTTTGTCTTCCCCGCCTCCTTGTTTCCTTCATCACACACACCCCATCGTCTCCCTCTCATTAGTTTCCCTTTATAATTTCCTCTTTTTGTACTGTTCATTGTCAGATCTTCGTGTTTGCTTAGCCGTTTTTCTGATCGAGTCTTGTCCAGTTATTTCAAGTCTTGTCTAGCGTGTCGTAATTTGTTTTTGCTCCAGGTCTTGTCTGTGTTGTTTCGGTTTTGTTTTTTTTTGTTTTTTTTTTCCCCATTTGTTTTTTCCTAGTTGCCAAGCCTGCCCATCGACTCTCCCCCCCCGATCTCCTGATCGCTTTCCTTCCAGCCCGTCCTCGCTCAGCTTTTTCTCCTGCCCTGCTTGTCATCCTACCGGTTCCCCCGCTTGGCACGAATGCATTGGCACACAGCTTGCCAAGTATGCATTCTTCCCAGTGAGCCTCCTTGCACAAACCCTTTTCACTGACTAGTGTTCCTCCCCATAGGGAAGACCCTCGTGTTTGACCGATTAGCTCAGTGCTTTTCTTACTGCAAGTAGGGTTGGAACAGAGGCAGTCCCCTTCCACCCTGAAGGTGTTTGTGGCCACTATCTTGGCTCACCACCTGGCAGTGGCTGGCAAGCCTGTAGGAACACACGACCTGGGCATCAGGTTCCTAAAGGGCACCCGGAGACTAAACCCAGAGGCCCCCCTCTTTCTCTCTTGGGACCTTTCTGTAGTCTTCTTGGGACTATGGGGAGCCCCTTTCGAGCCACTTGAGTTCACTCGAGCTAAAGAGTCTGCCCCCTCATTAAATGGGCTCTGACATTAATAGGTCATTCTTACCCTTGGGTTGAATAAGCCAAAGCAATCAGCTCTACAACCCAGTGTGAAAATCTCTGCTAAGAGATGGGCCGGCCCTTAGAGTAGCCTCTGTAACATACAAACAGCTGGTCAGACTGGCGAAATGGAGAAGAGAGATAAAGGTTAAGCGTTGTTAAGCCAATGTTAAGAGATCAATGTTCAGCCAAAAATGTCAAAACGTCAGACACCGGACAGCACTATGGGTCCAAATCATTTTTCCGGCACCATCTGACCAGAAGGCGCACAAGAATTGACACAGGCGCTTTGACTCACTAGGCCCCCTGCACCAGCCAAATGTGCCAGATTGAGCAACTGGTCAGGGAGAGCAGGTCCCTACTCATTGGCCATGGGGGTTCCACCAGCAGAGGAAATGTGTACAGGCTGGCTTTTGGTCAATATGATGTGAGATCATCCCCCCCAATAGGGAGTGTGACAGAAGGAAACAGAGCAGACAGTGAGTGTTTTCGCTCGTCGCAAATAAATAGACAAATAGTACCTCTGCCCTCCCAGATCCCAGATCAATTGTACTGGGGTAGAACCTCCACTCCCTGTGAGGGACCTTGTGCCTTGGGAGCATGTCCACTCTGTGGTTCAAACAACCAGGGATGTGTGTCACTCTGATTGAGAGAAGATGATGGTCAGCCCAAAGCAGCAGGCTTCCTGCCATTTTGGACAGTCTTGTAGTGCAAACCCCTGTTGTAGTGATAGCTGTCCACTACTCTAAGTGTGTATGTGTGTTCACAATTGCAGTATGTGGGTATTACTCACCAGTATGAGTTAAATGCAGAGGGCACATTTCAAGTATGGGTTAACAGATACATGAAAACATACATTAACAGATATGTCACTTTTACTTATCAGCACATGCAAACACATTTAGTTTATGTGCCAGTTCCTCTCTGCCTCTCAGTTTATGTGCCAGTTTCTCTCTGACCAGGAGCCAGATAATGCTCCCACGGGGAGCTCCCAAGGCTCCCACAGAGACTGAATAATGCAACAGATGTGTTATCAAATGGCTCGGGAGCAACATTCTGTTTTGCTTGTTTACCCGCAGCCCCAGGGTCTTTAGATAGTGGGGAAGCAGTTTTGTGTGGTGATGAGTAAATCTCACAAATGGGCCAAAATCAATCAATCAATGCTCCAGATTATTCAGCATGTAAACACCATCCTCCCTGAGAAAGGAAGGCACCACATTTACACACTTCATGAAAGCGCGCAGGGCCAGAGCCAGGCTGTAGGGGAGCACCATAAACCAAAAAGCACCCCCTGGAGAGCTCCCACAGTAGGGAGCCCCCTGAGGAGGGCCGCAAGAGATGATAAGATGCCACCCTGAAAGGAAAGCACCCGAAGCGGATAACTAAAAGTGAAAGTGACATGTATTTGTCAGTTATGGTTGCCCATAACCAAAATGTGACCTCTGCATTTAACCCATCCTTTGTGAGGAGTGAAAACACTGCAAGTTGTGAACACACACACCCAGAGCAGTGGGCAGCTATCCCTGCCCGGCACTTCAGTTGCTACCTGCCAGCACTGGAATTGAACCATCAACCTACTGATTACAAGCCCTGACTCCTTGACCAGTAGACAGCAACTGATTTTTACCAAACTTTACCAAATTTTTACCAAACTGATTTGGTAAAACCGATACCAACCTGAACTTCACATTGCCATTGGGCCGTAGACATTGATTCAACATAGACAGGGCAGAAGATAGAGGATGAGAAAGCCATTCTTTTGGTGAAGGTGTTTGTGTTCTTTTGCATTTTGCATTCTTTTGCACAAACAACAGGCACATACAGTGCCTTGTAAGTATTCATACCCACTGAACTTTTCCACATTTTGTCACATTACAACCACAAACAAAAATGTATTTTATTGGGATTTTATGTGACAGACCAACACAAAGTGGCACATAATTTTGAAGTGGTAGAAAAATGATAAATGGTGTCCAAAACTTTTTACAAATAAATAACTGAAAAGTGTGACGTGCATTTGTATTTATCCCCCTTTACTCTGATACCCCTAACTAAAATCCAGTGGAACCAATTGCCTTCAGAAGTCACCTAATTAGTAAATAGAGTCCACCTGTGTGTAATTTAATCTCAGTATGAATACAAGTGTTCTGTGAAGCCCTCAGAGGTTTGTTAGAGAACATTAGTGAACAAACAGCAGCATGAAGACCAAGGAGTACACCAGACAAGTCAGGGATAAAGTTGTGGAGAAGTTTAAAGCAGAGTTAGGTTATAAAACAATATCCCAAGCCTTGTGCACTTTATGTACATAAATTATGTAAAAATTTGTCCATTTTAGTTAGTTCTGTGTTGTTCTGTGTTGTTCTATGTAGCACCTTGTTCCCGAAGAAACGTTGTTTTGTTTCACTATGTACTTGGATATGGCTGAAATGACAATAAACTGAAATGACAATAAATCTGTCCACAGGACAACTATTAGTTGTGCACTCCACAAATATGACCTTTATGGAAGAGTGGCAAGAAGAAAGCCATAAGAAGTCCGATTTGAACCAATTTAACTTTTTGGCCTAAATGCAAAATGCTATGTGTGGCTGAAACCTAACACTGCGCATCACCCTGAACACACCATTACCACCGTGAAACATGGTGGTGGCAGCATCATGTTGTGGGGATGCTTTTCTTCAGCAGGGTCAGGGAAGCTGGTCAGAGTTGACAGGAAGATGGATGAAGCCAAATACAGGGCAATCCTAGATGAAAACCTGTTAGAGTCTGCAAAAGACTTGAGACTGGGGCGGAGGTTTACTTTCCAGCAGGAAAATGACCCTAAACAGCCAGAGCTACAATGGAATGATTTAGATCAAAGAATATTCATGTGTTAGAATGGCCCAGTCAAAGTCCAGACCCAATTGAGAATCTGTGGCGAGACTTGAAAATTGCTGTTCACAGAAGCTCTCCATCCAATCTGACTGAGCCGAAGCTATTTTGCAAAGAAGAATGGGCAAACATTTCACTCTCTAGATGTGCAAAGCTGGTAGAGACATACCCCAAAAGACTTGCAGCTGTAATTGCAGTGAAAGGTGGTTCTACAAAGTATTGACTCAGAGGGGCTGAATACAAATGAACACCACACTTTTCAGATATTTATTTGTAAAAAATATTTATTTACAGATATTTATTTACAAAATGTGGAAAACTTCGGTGGGTATGAATACTTTTGCAAGGCACTGTAAACACTCCTGTATTGTCTGCAAACAACAAGTGGGCATGAGAGACAATTTGGTGCTTGGGCCTGTCCTCCATTAAGCGCTCTCCTCCTCTCAATGATCTTGTCAAGAGTTCTGCTTAAACTCTGAGGAAAAAAGATTCCAGGGTGTGGGTCCTCTTAAAGCCGAGATGCTTATTAGATGAGCCTTTCCACAGCTTTGGCCAAACAATGTGTTTGGGGACTGACAGCTGGTTAGTGGAGCACCTGGGCAGAAAGTGGCTCATATCCCTCGAACGCATCTGGCACATGGGTGGGGCAGGGGAGCTCGGTAGTGCCTACTGGTTCGGGGCACAAAAAGATGCATATATCATACATGCGCACACCTGTAGAAAACTTGGTGTGTGTATTGGCCTTGTCTGCCTACTCAACAGGGGGTAGGTTATTTTAGATTTTCTGTAAACCACATGCTGTGAACTTTTAAATACTCCTCCTAGGGATTTCATGTGATTGTCACCAAACTGTGAGTGTTGTGCCAAGACACTGAAGATTCAAAATTGTTTAAAAAAGATTTAAAAAGGAGAGTTTTAATATCCTGAATGGTGCCTTGTTCAAGGGCACTTCAGCTGTTACCTGCCAGCATTGGAATCTAACCGGCAACCTACTGGTTATAAGTCTGACTCTCGTCCCAGTAGGCCACGACTGCCCCTTTTTTTACAAATGACATTGATAAGACTACTGTGAGTCTTGGTGATAGCACCACCAACTGACAACAGGAAGTGCATCACATTTTTTGGCACAAATACAATGGTCAGCCGTTAAGTGTGGGCAAAAGCTTGGACATGGGTGTGGTGGGGGGCTCTGAAGTGCCCCCTTTTGACTAAAGTGATAGGGTAAGTTTTACTTACGGTCATCAAACTTGGTACATGTATTGTTCTCATCAAGCTGGACTTGATGAGAACAACAGGGTGTCGGCCATTTTGGACTGTATGTAGATTTTTGGTCAATTCCAGGCTCCGAATTTTAAATACTCTTGCTAGGGGATTTATAGGATTGTCACCAAATTTGGAAAATATTAAGCCAAGACATTGAAGATGCTAAATTGCTAAGGCAATTTTTGATATCACGAATGATGTTGCTGTGGCAAGACAATAAGTTATTAGCAAACAACTGAAACAGGTAATGATTCATGTCTGCTGCAGGAATTGATTGATTTCATTCAAATTTGAGCTGTTTTTTTGGACCTAGGAACTGATAACATAGAGGTGGCTATTGTGAATCACAGGCATAGTGCCACCAACTGGCAGAAGGAAGAAACAGCATTTAAAACAGCATTTAAATAACTTTTGTGTATTGTAGATGTCTTTGTCACAACATCCTGACAGCCACATAAAAATTTAATGACAGTTCCCCCTATTGGTCAAAGGCTATAAATGGTTTTGTTGTAGTGGGTTTTGCTTGTTTTTTTTTAACTGCTTTTCTTAATTTCATTGATGTCTACAAATATTTCCTTTGATGCTGTTGATGGGCCGTAATTGCTGCTTGCAGCTATATTCTTTTTCTTTCGCTCTTGACTCTATGGCATCCCATAGATCTTTAAACACCTCCTAGACAGTGTGTCCGATTTGCAAAAATGGACGAGGCTGTATCTTTGCAATGTTATGGTGCATTTTTACCTAACTTGGTATATGCCACCACAGGCATGACCTTTGTGCCCTTTTTTGGCTTGACCCGTAATGGCTGCTCGCAGCTACATTTATAGTTAAACTCATTAAGTTGAAAAAAAATCCTAAACTAAACCTAATTTATGAAATAACACAAAATAATTAATAACACATATTAAACTCATATTATCAAATTTGTGCAAACCTTTATGCAACTTTTAAATGTTTAAATTGAAGACAACAGCAAACATTTTTTTTACAAATTGTTACATTTTACAGTTAATTTTGCAAAAATGCTATACTACTGACAACAAAATAAACAAATATACAACAAATAAATAAGGGCAAATAGAATGTTTTGTTAAAATGTAATTTTTATTTTTCTTGTCACTGACTAGAAAAGTACAGTAGCATAAATCCCAAATAATTCTGAAAACGATCATTATCACTCATTCACTTTCCCTTAGGATGTGAAAACCGAGAGAACAATCACTCCTCTCTAAACATTACTAGCAACAGATGATTTTGTTTCCTTTCAGCCCAAACCTGACTGTCCACCTCAGAAATAAGCACTTAACTGTTTTAATCATGAATAACATTCCTTAGCAAGATCTTTGTCGTCTGTGAGATCTTTTGGGCCTGTTGTCATCTGTCCAGGCTCTCTGCTGAGGTGTGAGCCCAGAGTCAGCTCATAGGTCCTGCTCAGCCCTGATCCTGTAAGTCTTTATGTGCTGTTCTGTATCCTCTGATGAAGGGCCTCTGCCTGGCCTTTCAAACTGCGAAACTCCTCTTGAATAAAGTCAGTCACTGCTTTACGCATTTCCATCTGAAGAGCAGAATCAATTTGGGTTCAATTGCAAGACAAATAAAATAAAAAAAACATCTAAACTTGGTTTGACCTGTGGTAGCGTACCGGACTTGAGTTTTCTGCTTTCAGTGTGTTCACCAGGTGTTTAACTGTAAATGGTTTGCCCACAAGGATAGTTACTCTCTGCAAAAAAAAAAAGAAGTGCACTAAGGTTAAAACTGTTCTGCTGAGTATCAGAAAGAAAGCCTGATATGGCAGTGTAGTATTAACCTGTCCAATACGAGGGATGTATGGAGTTTTATTTGGCAGGACATCATTCATACCTAAAAAAACATATGGCAAATAAAGGATTTAAAAAGGGTTTAAGATTAATAGCTTAAATGTAGACAAATCTACACACAATTGTGTGCCATGTTAACCTCTTCAGAACTTGTGCAAACGGTGTGTAAACAAATGTAAAAACATAAGTTCCCTAATATGCACACATTTTTATCTAAACACATACATGACATTCCATGCAGAATTTCCTTTTTTTTATTTTATTTTAGGTACTTGTATGAAGTGAACTTCAGATATCCTTCACCTGATCTGTTTCAATGCAAGTTGATACCAGGCAAACTAAATAGGTTAGCTATGTTCGGTGCATGTATATACAGGGGATGAACAATGAAACTGAAACACTGGCTACTAGGCTGGTCAAATTTAGCCATGAAACCTCCAACAATAAATTGGCCAATCTTCATTGATTGCACATTCCACCAGTAAGAGCAGAGTGTGAAGGTTTAATTAGCAGAGTAATAGCACAGTTTTACATAAAATATTGCAATGCACACAACATAATGGGTGACATATCAGAGTTCAAAAGAGGACAATTGTTGGTGCGCGTCTCGCTGGCGCATCTGTGACCAAGACAACAAGTCTTTGTGATGTATCAAGAGCCACGGTATCCAGGGTAATGTCAGCATACCACCAAGAAGGACAAACCACATCCAAAAGGAGTAACTGTGGATGCAAGAGGAAGCTGTCTGAAAGGGATGTCCGGGTGCTAACCTGGATTGTATCCAAAAAACATAAAACCACAGCTGCCCAACTCACTGCAGAATTAAATGTGCACCTCAACTTTCCTGTTTCCACCAAAACTGTTCGACGGGAGCTTCACAGGGTCAATATACATGGCCAGGCTGCTATAGCCAAACCTTTGGTCACTCGTACCAATGCCAAACGGCGGTTTCAATGGTGCCAGCAGCGAAAATCTTGGGCTGTGGACAATGTGAAACATGTATTGTTCTCTGATGAGTCCAACTTCACTGTCTTTCCCACATCCGGGAGAGATATAGTGTGGAGAAGCCCCAAAGAAGCGTACCACCCAGACTGTTGCATGCCCAGAGTGAAGTATGAGAGTGGATCAGTGATGGTTTGGGCTGCAATATCATGGCATTCCCTAGGCCCAATACTTGTGCTAGATGGGCATGTCACTGCCAAGGACTACCGAACCCTTCTGGAGGACCATGTGCACCCAATGGTTCAAACATTGTATCCTAAAGGCGGTGTCCTATCCATAGCAAGACTGGTGACAGAGTGGTTTAAAGAACATGAAAGTGAAGTTGAACATCTCCCATGGCCTGCACAGTCACCAGATCTAAATATTATTGAGCCACTTTGGGGTGTTTTGGAGGAGCGAGTCAGGAAACGTTTTCGTCCACCAGCATCACGTAGTGACCTGGCCACTATTTTGCAAGAAGAATGGCTCAAAATCTCTCTGGCCACTATGCAGGACTTGTATCTATCATTCCCAAGGCGAATTGATGCTGTATTGGCTGCAAAAGGAGTCCCTACACCATACTAATGAATTATTGTGGTCTAAAACCAGGTGTTTCAGTTTCATTGTCCAACACCTGTATACTGTATATAATCTTCAACGTTTGTCTGCTTGTCTTGGACAAGTGTTTTTAGGGGGAAAGTGAAAAAGAGTCCCCTGTTTCTATGTGTGTATGGTTCAGTCAGGTGTGTGGGGTGGGCTTTAGAAATAGGGACCAATCAGATAGCAATTTATTGACCAGTCAGAGGCATGGACAGGATCTGTATCAGTCAGAATCTGGCAGGGTGTCAAAATTTAAACTAATACTGATACCAATAAAAAAAAAAACCCTGCTACATTTTAATATGGATGAGGCATGTGTCATTTACTATGAACTTCATGATCTTAATCTACTATTGAAAATAATCTATGGCACCCAAGATGCCACACAGAGTGAAAGCCAAAGGTCACACTAGGACCTAGGAGTCACTTAAAAATAAAAATGTCTTGCTTGAGCAATCAGGAATAAATTCATCATCACCACAGGCAATGAGTATACTAATACATTTATCAAAACTTTAGAAAACATACAACAGAAACCTCAAGACCTTACTCAAGCCGATAACTATTACTACTAGTAACTATTAGCTACCTGCAGTCTACATGTTTTGGTCATCAGTACACTTTACTGTTTTGGGGTTTGTGACAGAATTTGTGGGTTTGCCAAGGTGAGAGTTTAAAAGATTTGAATATACACCTCACACTGACATCACATCACCTGTCTGTTCCTGCCTGAACTAACTCTCTTTTGTCTTCTTTTCATGATCTGAACCCATCCTTTTATATTGGAATATAAGAATATTGCTTCTGAATAAATAACATTTACACACAAACTGAAAGTCCTTTTTTCACTCTGGACAAGAGAATTACCCACATCTAAAATACACAAATACCTGAGAATTCTTAAAAGTGGACAATGGGAAAATGTTTTGGACACTATTTACACTTGTTTTAAGTGATGTTTACTTGTGATCCACCAAAACACATCTTACAATGTAAACGGGGCTAAACTAAAAACATTTATTGTACATAATTGCATAACTTACCTACATGCCACATAGGTAAAATGATTGGGTGAAGAGAGCATTCAGCAATTAAACGTCCAATTCCTGTCAAGAAACAACAATACATTTACTGACAACCATTATCATCTTCAACTGGGACAGAATACTTTTTTTTATATTAATGGAGTATAAGTCTTACCCCATTTTAGCCTTATAAACTCCCCAGTCATGTTTACCCTACCTGAAATGAAAAGATGTACCTTTACTTCCATTGTTACAACATAAAGAAATATTAAGAAGTCAGAAGTCCTCTGCTATCTGTACCCTCTGGAAATATGTGTACCCATTCCCCTCGATTCAGCCTGTCCAGAAGGAAATCCATTCCTTTCTGATACACACCATCTCCTAGAAGTCACAGACAAATGCAATTGTTCAGTTAATTGAACATGAACATTATGGTTTTTAAAAGCACAGTTTACTATGAAAAAATAAAAATGTCTTTCAACTTTGCTTACACCTGTGGCTCATGTGGCTATTATCTTTATTATATGTATATATTCTGTTTTATTGAAAAGCACAAAGAGCAGTCACAACATTGCTAAAATTCTACTGATAAAATTCTCTGGATTCTTTATAACACTTTCTCCAGCACCGATCAAATTAACTGTTTAATATCTAAAAAACAACAGTTTGGCTATTTCATCTGATGGGTTAATGATGTTTTCCTTTAACAAACCGAACAAGCTAAAGAGGCTGAACGCCAGGTGCGCTTACCTCTTACCACAGGAACACATTTGCCTCTGCTGAAGAAACCAGAATAAAACTCCTTTGTGAAGCAAATATCAGAGGCAGCAGGAGTCCTAAAGGCACAGAGAAAATCACACAAAGTTCAAATGACAAGAACTTCCAAACTCTTATTTACTCACTCACCATCTCATGCTGTTGAAGGTCCACAGCTGCCGAAGCTTCAGGACTCCTATGGTCAGAATGTACATACAAACCATCAGGCCTGGTTTAACATCTGGAGAGAACTGCTTTTAATATCAGAACCCATGCACCTACCCCAAATGTGTGGATCGTCCATACAGGACTGGTGATTGGACACTGTGATAAGAGGCGTATCAGTGGGACGATCATCAACCAGGTTTAACAGAACATCCCGGTTGTGCACCATTAAGGAGTTCAAATATTCTACAGTCAACAGAAATTTGGTCATTCATGGTGTACTCACATTAGGCAGGAATGCTTTAAACTGAGTCCACACACGATTGTCCTAGCAGACCCGTAATAAACCTAAATATACTTGTCAAACCGTGCCAAGTATTTGATTACAAGCCCAATCAAACCGTGCTCTGTCCCACCTCTTTAAGCGGGCCAGGGCACAATTCGGAGCAATCACACTGGTCAAACAAACCAGGCTTTGGGGGTTCAGAGAGCCTAGTGTAAGTACACTCCAAGTAACATCCAAGTTTATGTGGTACACATTATTCCACATATATTACAGATAAAGTCATACTCACTGGTCCACAAGTAACTGTACGAGCCCACCATCCCCATGACCAATCGACTGGAGATCCTCCAGCCCAGACGGGGGCATTGTGGGAAGGGCCATGTCACCTCCAAGGGCATCGCCACACCATTTAACCACACTGACACACGGGAAACACATTTTTTAAAGATCAGGTCTATACGTTATTCATAATACAATATGTTAGTTAGGTATATATACGGATATACGCAGTGATGCAATGAAACTGTTGCATATATTTACTCGAAGTCACATGAATTATTTGGGTTCAGATCTGTTTAAGCATAAGGAAATGCTTTATATCATACTGAACAGAAGATATTCAATCAGAAACGAAATCTTAAGGAACTGACATTGGTCATAATACAATATACCATTAAAGCTCCCAAAACCATAAATGATCATGTCAAACGACGTGGAACTTTTGGACAACGTGAAAATTTTTATGCATGCGCATTATAATAAAACTTCACTGTCACAGAACCTCATGTAGATATGTAAATTATTATTAATTTTCAGCTGTTCTGTACGTTTGAGTTACTGTTAAAATAATTATGTTAGTGTGAAATATAAACGTCCCACCTTCCGTCCCATCTGAATGAGGCGTAACTTTTGCGCCATCGGAAGTGCTACACTTTGATCAACACTGAACACTGGGGGTTGTAGTTTTTATGCTTGTCATTTGTTCGCTTCACGTTAAGGGCTTCGTGTTTTCATTCGTGTAGCATAAATCTAAACAATATTGATCATATAATATTAATATGATAAAGATGAAGGACTACAGCAGATGAAGAACTACGTAAAATATATACAGCGCGTTTATATTTTACGATAAAAATCTATTGAGCACCACTGTCGCATTACATAGTAATAAAATGTATTTTTAGATTCAGACACAGCTAAACAAAACACGCCAAAACAAAATATACAAATATAATAAATATGACCAGATAACGCAAATTCTTCCCCCAAATAATTAGAATTTATTAAAACAATAAAATGTAAGCATACATCCAAAGCCTTTATAGCTTTTTTGTTACTAGAGGAGTGAATTTTAAAACCTTAAATTTACTTCATGAAAGTACTTGGCTAAAAAAACTTGCACAGAAAATGCTCAGTCATATAAAATAATGCTGGTGTAGCCAATAATTACAGCTGATCATCAAGAGACATTTATCCAACTGAAAAAATAATTAAAATAAAGGAAAAAAAGATAGGTGGTAGTAACATATCTTACACTGCTGTTTTGACTTAACATTTTGCATTAAAATAACATTACAAAAGTTAGGCAATGATAACATTAGACATGACAATATTTGGTCATACTGTATCAGATAACGACTCCCCCAGTAATAGGGAATCTTCTCTCGACCAGGGTCCTCAGATCCTGTGGCTCCGCCCCAATCTTTCCATGCTTTTGTTCTGCTCTGGCTCCATCTTGGTTCTCCATCCCTTCAGCTCTATCTCGTTCACTCATCTTCAGCTACGGTTGTCAGTTCTGTATTTTTGGCCTTGATATAGTGAATTAGATCGAGACATCGCCACTGCACTCACAACTGCATTTTCGGTTATATACAGGCAATCGTCCGACACCAAACAGATGCGCTATAGTGTGATCTTACACCCGTTTGACACAGATAAAAAGCTGGAGATCATTCGCTCCTGCTGTGTTTGACTGCCACATTCAGAGAAATACAATCTGTCATAAAAACTTCATTCATATAACAAATACGCTCTTTGAAAAGGAACAATAATGCAACGTAAACTTTTAAAACTATTGCGGTTTAGCTGCGTGCTGTGTGACACAGGTGTTATGCAGTGCAAGTTTTACATCTGTAATGTCTTTGGCTGTCCTTCAAAATGTAACACTAATGCACAAATTTTGCCTTCACATATTCTCAGTCCATTATTGAACTCAAAATCTAATTTGGGAACAAAAATATAAAAACAACTCCAGTGGGAATTTTGATAGTACTACTACAGGCTACTTGTGAGATCTAAGTGTTAATGTTATAGTAAATAAAATGATAATATATAATTATTCAAATACTAGTTAAGATTTATACATAAGTTGATGTGACTTGCAACCATTGACATCATGTAATGTTTTGATTCACAAAGACTAAAAACAAAACCACTTAGAGCTAAATAATTTTTTTTTTTTTTGGTATTGTAGAAAGGGACATAAGTCAGGGATTCTAAAAAGATAAGTCCCATGACAACACAGCAAATTAATAAAATTTATAAGCAGTTTTGTAAATTTTTCCAGGTACAAATTTTGTACTCTGAGACAATGAGGATGATAAACCATGCCAAGTTTCCTAAAAATACATTGTTGCTTTCATGAGATTTTGTATTTTGACAAAATTTAAAATGGCCTACGCCCAAAATGGCCGAACAAAAAACACTGAAGAGTGTTTGACTTGGCATGCCTTAAGAAATCTAAAGAGACCACTCTCATGACTTTAAGGTAAAGTTTTCAAAAGTTAAAAGCAAAATTAGCCATTTTTCAAATCTTTAAATCAGTAGGTGGTGCTTTGACAAAACTGCAAGTAACCTTAGGTCAATGCCTGTGATAATACCTACAAAAATTTGTGTCAATACACCAAAACATTGCTAAAATACATTCTGGTATTAATTTGTGTGTCCTCATTTTAAAATTTGACTTGGTACATGAGAATGGTAAGGCATATCAAAAAACTTTTAATAACTTTTTGTCTTAAGTGTCTCTAGATGCTACATACCAAATTTCATGTAAATCAGACCAAATATCTAATGGTATATTTTAGATTCAACTTTATTCTCATTACACATGTACAAGTACAGGGCAACGAAATGCAGTTTAATGATCACATCACTATATACCATAGTGATGTGATAATGACACGTTTTCTAAATTTCGAACCCAGTTTTAAAATTAAAATATGGTGATTTCTGAACTTCTGTAATGTAATATATTTTCCAAGCTCAGTTCAAAACGCAGCATACATCTAATGTCACATATTGTTTATTCTTCTTGCAGAATAGCTGCTTGCAGCTTTATTGGTATTATTTTTAGTATATTGATTTTTTTTCTTTAAAGCAGTGCTTTTGTTGGTATTGTCACCAGGACTTTTTAAATTTGATGTGTTTCTTGCTACCAGCTGCTGGACCAGTGTCATAAACCATTACAGCTACTCATGAGACATTTGCATTGTAAGGTTGTGAGGGGCTCTTGCAGACAAGACATTCATGTACAATCATATTGAAAAGCAGTTTATTTTTCTAAAAACATGACTACAGTTAAAACTTGCTGAAGGTACAATAGCCTGAAAAGTCAATGTTTTGCTAATGTCACATTTCTGCACTTCTATGTCATCAGTAACATTTACGCTTTTCTGCCATTTACTGCTGTAACACTAAAGATTTAAATGGAAATTATGTTAAAAGTGTAAGATAGGAAAGTCTGATTTATCCCTACAAATTCAATGTATCAATTAAAATTATACATTTAAATCATATCACATACAATGATCAATTAAAAAGGTATGAGCACAACACAAAAACACTAATGATTTGGCCTATTCAAGTCTAAAGACAAAAAAAACTTGATGTAAGATCTAAGTTTTTGACAAACCCAGTAAGAGATGTATAGAGTAAAGATTAAGATACAAACCACCTAACATGATCTTTAGAGAATACACAGTGATACAAAGAGACATGAGAAATGTTTCAGGGAAATGTGAGGAATGCTTCACTCATTGGGATTGGCTTTGGCATCAGGATACTGGGAGAGGTCAAAGGTCAGGACCTTACTGATAACACAGTCTCCTTGCTGTTCAGACAGACATAGACTGACGGTGAGTGATGTGTGTAGTTATTTAACAAACACATGATGTGTGTGTGTGTTTGTTTAAACTGACCTCAGGATAGACTCCGATCAGTGAGTCTGCTTTAGTGTAAAACTCTTCTTTTAGAGAGATCACAATGGCCTGGAAGTTCTGTACGGACTGATCCTTGATGTAGTTTGCCACCTGCATGACACAAGAGAACACACTTCAGTGTAACATTATACGTGTTAAACCAACACAAACACCTCAGAGTATGAACATTGGGGAAATGTTAAGAATTGAACATGGAAACTATTGGACATCTGCAGGGAACTGTGATGTTCTCACTAGAGCTAAGCTAATTCATTAAACATGATACTATTTCTTAAATTGTATCAGTTCTTTCAATTCCAGTATTGATATCCACAGCCATACTAGCAACTGCTGTAAAAATCCATAGATAAAAGTCTTCAAATGAAACAACAGTACACTCACACCATACAATAAACTGACTTTGACTCTGACTTTGTCAGACTACCAAGCCTAATTGAAAACCAGCTCCCTACATGTTTCAAATAGCAAACATGTAGGTCAAAGTTTTTTTATGCAGTAGCACTGAATTTCTATTGAACCGATATTAATTCAAACTGAAATCCTGCGAGCTGAATTAATATCAGCTGTAAATGAGATGTTTAAACCACCATGAGAGTGTGTCATTATAATAAACACTGATGTAAAACACACCTTGCCAATGTTGGTGTTGTCCAGCGCAGCATCTATTTCATCCAGCACAAAGAAGGGAGCAGGTTTATAGCTGTAGAGATGAGAAATGTCACAGTCAGGAGAAGACTGATGATGAATGTGTTTTTATGAACAGAAGAGTGCTGTACAGACCTATGAATGGCGAAGAGCAGGGCAAGTGCTGCCACAGTCTTCTCTCCTCCAGACAGGTTGTCCATTGGCCTGAAGCGTTTCCCTGGGGCCACACAGTTGTAGTTAATACCATCAAGATACGGCTCCTCTGGGTTCTCAGGCCCCAGGAAGGCCTACAATAACACACAGGAGAATGTCAGAAAGAAAATCATCAAAAGAAAGACACTGAGATGTCTGCAGCGCTTCTGAGAGGTCTGCTGAAGTACCTGAGCACTGCTGTTGCGGGACAGGGCTTTATAGATCTCATCAATGTTGGTGGCAACAGACTCAAAGCAGGCATTGAAACGGTCAAATCTCTCCTTCTTTATCTGCTCAAATGCCTGCTTGGCTTTCTTTGCCCTCTTCCTGGCAGCTTCAAACTCTATTAAAAACATTTACAAAGAAAACATTTTTTTCCATATACACTCTTAAAAATAAAGGTTCTTTACAGTGATGCCATAGAACAACCATTTTTGATTCCCCAAAGAATTATTCAGTCAAAGGTTCTTAAAACATTTTTCATACCTTTGTATAGTCTAAAAACATTTGTGGAAAGAACATTAGTTCAAAGAACATTTGTGGAACAAAAAGTTTCTACAGAGGTTAAAGGTTCTTTATAGAACCATACAGCTAAAAATGGTTCTTCTATGGAATCGTGAAGCACCTTTTTGAAGCAAGAGTGTACACTCATAATACTTCTAAATCTGACTAATTGTGCAGCTCTGTAAACACTCAGGACAGGCTGTCTGACCGTCACTGGTCTCCTGGAACTTGTCTCTAACGCTCTCCAGTTTTTCCATGGCCTTCATGTTGGGAGCGCTGATCCTCTGCAAAATGCTCTGCTGCTCATTCAGCCTCTGCTGTAAGGTGTTCATCTCTGCCTTAATCTCCTCCTCTGACAGAGAGTCCTGCGAGAAACAGTCACAAGTAACATTTCATGGACTTCTCTGCTAAAAAAAATTGATGTGGTATGTGCAGAAGTACTGTACTAGAACATGCTCAATATTCTGTAGAGACAGTAACACAGTTAAAGTACCTTGAGGTCCTCTGACAGGCTGCTGTAGTCAATCTCAATCAGAGCTTCTTTGGCCAGGACGGTGCTGGAGGTCTTTTGACTGCTGCTGAGACTCTCCTCAGCCTGAGAGCTTCCCTACAACACCGAATTTATAAACATCAGAGCACCTTCAGAATATTTTAATCTGCTGCCTCATTTGTCACTACACGCAACACAAAGAACCAAACCACACCAACCCAGAGAAAAATAAACAAGTGATATTCATACAGGACATGTTCTGATGTGCAGAAACAGCTTAATGAACAGAATGGAAGACAAGACACAAGCGCTGTAGTCACATGGAATTATTTTATAAAGCTTTTGTGTCTTTTTGAAATATTAGGACAAAAAAAACAGAACAAGTGTTTTTGTTTTGGTCCTGAAGAACAACTCCACCAACAATTAATGGGTTTAAGCAACATGAGGGTGAGAAAACATAAAAAAAAATAATTTGGGTGAATCATCACTTTAAGCATGATTGTGTATTTGAGTGGTATTTTCCATCTAGCTGTGCAAGAACAAGTCAAGTGTAAACACCTCTTTAAGAAACATCTCACTGATGTCTGGAGAATGACACTAAACATCATGAACAATACAACATATTGTGAGAGTACATTTTTTTATTTCAAAAGATCACTAACAATTCTTTTCATAATTCATAATTTTCTAGATTTTCACAAAATGTACCTCTTCCTGGCTAATGTCATCCATAGTTCCTGATCGCAGGGGCAGTCTGATGTCCTGCATTTTACAGGCCTGCAGCAGGTTGTGTCGGTCACTGCGTTTCTGCTCCAGTTTAGTCTCAATGGCAGTCACCTCCTTCTGCAGCTGTGTCAGCTCCCTAAAACACAGATCAATCATGAGTTCCCTGCTCATTTTTTATAAACATCTGCCTGTGGCTCGAACAACATTAAATCTTACTTGTTGGCACCTCCCAGTTTCTTGCGGATCTCCTCCATTTCATGGTTTTTATCATTGACTTCAGATTTCTTGGCCAGATGTTGATTTTTTAGATCCTGCAGTTGTGCCATGGTCTCATCTATGATCTTCATGTTCCTCTGCTCCTCCTGTTGAAACAAATTC
The DNA here is from genome assembly GCA_036877625.1 of Ambastaia sidthimunki. Taxonomy (NCBI): domain Eukaryota; kingdom Metazoa; phylum Chordata; class Actinopteri; order Cypriniformes; family Botiidae; genus Ambastaia; species Ambastaia sidthimunki. Next base: position 40,738 of record JAZGTK010000662.1, read on the forward strand.
AGTGACATTCAGTGAGTGTTCACACAACTGCTTCACATAACTGTTCACATAAAAGACTCATCTGTACGCTCACCTTCTTGAGTCTCTCGATCTCATTCTCATCTTTCTTAACTGTCTGCTCCCACATAATCACCTTCTCCTGGTCTTCCTTCAGCTGGTTCTTTTCATAGTCCAGCTGGATGGCCAGGCGTGTCTTCTGAGTCTCAAACTCAAGGCTAACAATCAGAGAAGAGTCATCAACTACAGGAAATCAATATCAACAATAATCAAATTCACAGACTCTGAAGGTCAATCTTACAAAAGCATGTTTGTGTCATGTTTCACCATGAAAAGGAAAAAACACTTTGCAATAAAGCTGAAGCCTATTTTGAATTACTTAATAGTCAAGTAAGAATTCAGGAAAATGTGCTTAATTTCCAAAAAAAAAAAAAAATCAGGATTCTATCAATCTTTAAAATCCCAAAAAAAATCATTGTGTTCACACAAATAATTTATTTTGATTTGGAAATTAAATGTGACATTTCTAAACATTTTTTGACAAGTTCCATGCAATTCACCCAGAATCAGTTCCTGGAGTTTAAGACAGAAACAGTTTTGATGACCTCACCGTTTCTTTGCGATCTCATTTTGTCTCTTGACTTTCTCTTCTTCAAACTCACGAATGTTACGAACACCGATTTCTTTGCAGAACTCCACAAACACTTCATCCTCCACCTGAATCAAAATGAACATGACTAACAATGACTAACTGTTGGTAAATTAATAAAAACAGTGTTTTATAAGACGACTGTGCTGTGTCCTACCAGGTTCATACGGTCCTTCAGGTCTTTCATATCTCTCTCACGTGACTGGATGATTCTTTTAATGTCGTTGATACGAGGACCAAAATTAGCAAGCTCACTTTCCAGCTTGGACTTTTCCTGAAATTACCCCCAAACAGCATTATTAAATTGGAGCTTTAAAAAAAATAAAAATAAAAAAAAAAAAGTCATTTTTTTTAGTAATTTATGCCAAGATAACCAAAATGTGAAAGTACCTGCATGTTGAGGGACAGGTGTCTGGTCTTTGTCTGCTCCAGGTCACTCTGAGAGTATTTGAGTCTCATTTGCAGACCATGAGCTTGAGACTGCACCTGACGAAGCTCTGCCTCCTTCCTCTTGGCCTTCATCTGCTCCTGTTTTACACATCACACTCAGAATGTGAGTCAACTGCCAATTAACCTTCCCTCTGCCAATGAAGGTGTGTGATTTACCATCTCTTACCTTTAGCTCATCTGTAAGTTTCTCCTTTCTTTCTTTGAGCTTATCCACAGCTTTCTCATCCCAGCGTCGAGCTTTGGCCTTCAGGTCACTGGCACCCCCGGAAATCACACCTGACTTCTGGAACAATGTCCCGTCTAGAGCCACCGTCTGCCCCGAAGATTAACACAAACATTACACTACTGCAAATACAACTGTAATGCCTCAGTATGGACAATGTGTTTTGAGCACATTGCTATACAGTTTTTATGGTGCTCTGAATGTTGCAGTTTCAGCATAAACCATATCTGTTTACTGCAAAAGAAGATATTATATAGCTATAGGTAAAGTATATAGGTATTTATATGTATTTATTTTATAGGTATATAGGTAAAATATGTGAAAAATAATGCAAGACTTAGAAAAAGGCATAATAGGACCCCTTTAAATGTGATGAGGCTGCCACAGTGTTCTCAAAGGTTTAGTTTCTAGATGAGACTGAGTCAGTCAGAGTAGTTTTATTGTCATTTCGGTCATATGTGGCCATATTTCAGGACCTATGGTGCTACACAAAGAACAGAGGACTACAAAAGGGGTTAAAGTCCTCTGTGCACATGCACAGAGGACCTAGTGCATGTGCCAACACGTGCATATGGAAGGATATTCCGGACTATTTTCAAAAGAAATTGCAAATTGTATTTGCAATTGCTTTTTCCATATGTGGATGCATAAATTGTACCATAATCCAAACGCAACTGTAAGTATTGCATTATCCTTTGCGTTTTCACAAACGCACAGTGACTGGCAAATTTCAAATGGAAAAGCAAAGTCCATTTGCAGCTGACTTTCCTATGACTTAAATATGACCCTGTCATATTTAAATAGCTTAAAAATCTCAATGTCAGCTTTTTTACTTTCTCTGCATCGCTTATGTAGCCTGCCAAAACTCAAATGCAATCGCAATTCATTTTGCGTTTGAATTTCCGACGCATTACATGGAAACCTGTCAGTCAGTGTCAGGGTGGGTCTATACAGTGGGGCGTGATTGTATGGGGAGTGACGTCACTCGCAGTTGACGACCAAGAGGGGGAACTGAACAATGCTATTGATGATCTCCAGGGAGGAGCATTGATGTTTAGCATATAGTGGTCACTCCTTGCTCTCCTGAAGTCAACAACCATCTTTTTTTGTCTTGTCCATGTTCAGGGTCAGGTTGTTGACTTTGCACCAGTCCATTAGCCTCTGCAACTCCTCTCTGTATGCTGACTCGTTGCCTTTACTGATAAGATCCACCATGGTCGTGTCATGTCTGTGAGGACATCCACCAACTGGTCTGCACATCCAACAAGTACTTTATCAGGACTGTTGTCTGGTCCAGCGGCCTTCAATGGGTTGACTCTATGCAGAGTCTTCCTCACGTCAGCTGCGGTAAGACACAATACCCGGTCGGTGGGAGGAGGCATGGACATCCTCGCTGCCATGTCATTCTGTGCTTCAAACTGTGAGCAGAAGTCGTTCAGCGCAGGTAGTGTTGGTTTTTAGTTGGTGATGGCCTGGATGCCCTGCCACATGCACTGCATGTCACTGATGTCCTGGAAGTGCGGAAGAGCAGAGACCACTCCTGCTGGCAAGGTTCTCACCTGCTTCAGAACTGGTTTGGTGCATCTAATTAACAGCCTGTATGCTGGAATTAGCATAAGTGATGTGGTCTCAGTATCCGAGGTGGGGGCAGGGCTCCGCCCTGTATACACGCAAAATGTTACACAAGATCCAGCGCGTTCTCACTTTTAATTGCAAAGTCCACATACTGATGGAACCCAATGAGAACCGATTTGAAACTTGCATGATTCTAATCTCCAGTGACAATAAACAGTTCATCAGGGTGTGAGTTTTGCAGTTCACTTATAGTCGCATTTAGTTCACAGAGCGCATCTTTAGAACTTGCGCTGGGTGAAATGTAAACGCCGATAACAAAGACTGCTGTGAATTCCCAAAGCAGATAAAAAGGTCTGCACCTAAAAGTCACGAACTCCACCAGCCATGAGTAGTAACGAGACACTAGCGCAGAATTTCTGCACCATTCTGTGTTAATTTAAACACACAAACCACCGCCGCAAGCTTTACCGCACAAAGCTGTTTCTCTTTCGGCACGAAACGCGGCCATCTAGTTGAATGACTCTATGACATTTCTTTGGCCATATTTATTATATTCTGGGCAAAAATAAGAATCCTAGTAACAGCACATTTCTCAGCATACACCACTGATAAAAGTATCATCTTAGTAGCCCTAAGTTATGGACTGAACTTGATTTTTGGTTTAGAGTTTAAATCAATGGTAACAGTGATGCTTATATAGTAGTACACTACTAATAAAAGTTATTTTTCCTCTGTACCTTGTGTCTGTACGGTCCCCCGAAAGCAATGCGGCGAGCGTCCTCCACATTCTCACAGACCAGAGCGTTTCCACAAGCATACTGCAAGGCTTTCTTGATCTGTGGTGGCTCATAACGAATAACGTCTATCACCAGTTTAGCACCACGCAGCTCTCGCAGCTTCTCATCTGTGGGTTTGACCTGTCCAGTACATCATATTTATTTAATGTTTAACACCTTATCAGCAACAATGGTTATTTCAAAGCGTTACAACAAAACCATAATCCCAATAAAACCCCAACAAATTAAGAACATTATATGCAGTAATTTACCTATTCTTACCGGAAAACAAAATGACATCAGATAACGGTTTTAAAGCGCCTTTATTTTAACATTTGAACATTTGAAAAGCATCTATTTTTTTTAAGGTTTTTTAAGATTGTCCATTAATTAGTGTTTTTATTCAGAAATGTGTCTAGTATTGCTTAAAGCAGGACATTCCAATAGTACATGTTTTATAAGCTGTGAAGGACCTGTTTAGTCTACACAAAGTGCACTCAGATCCCTTTCACAGTTTTGTATTAATATTACAGCTTAATATTACAATCGCTTAAATTCATTTGTTTCATTAACTTACACCAAGTACCCCATAATGGCAAAGGAAAAACTAAATTTAAGAAATGTCTATAAATTTAATGAAAAGAACAAAATACAATTGAAATATCACATTTACAGTATTGAGACCCTTTATTCAGAATTCAGTACCTGAAGCACCTTTGGCAGCAATTACAGCGTCATGTCCTTTTGGGTATGATGGAACAAGCTTTGCATACCTAGATCGGGCAATTTTCTGCCATTGTTCGTTGCAAAGCGACTTACAGTGAATTCAAGGTACCCACAACCTTTGCGCTGCTAACGCAATGCTCTACCAGTTGAGCTACAGGAACACTATAATTGTGTTCCGCCAATAGGACTATGGCAACATTACATTTTACATGTATTCATTTGGCAGACGCTTTTATCCAAAGCGACTTAGTGAATTCAAGGTATACTTTTTTTTATCAGTACATGTATTCCCTGGGATCGAACCCACAACCTTTGCGCTGCTAATGCAATGCTCTACCAGCTGAGCAACATATGATCAATTAGGTTGAATGGTGTCTGTTGGTGGACAGCCATTTTCAGTTGTCTTGAACCTTACTGAGATGTTCAATAAGGTTCAGATCAGGGCTCTGGTCGGGCCACTCTAAGACATTCACATTGACCCCAAGCCACTCCTGTGCTGTCTTGACTGTGTGCTTAGTGTCATTATCATGTCCAATCAATTTTATTTTACCACAGGATGTTTTTACTTTGTCAGTATAGGTTACCGATTGTAGATTAGTGAGAAAAGAATTTACACAATTTTAGGTTCAGGCTGCAACATAAAATTGTAAAAACAGAAATCATCACCTCCAAGTAGTCCAGGGGAAGGAAAGTCTCGGGTTCTCCTCGCTGCTCTTTTATGTACTGGATACAGTCACGACCTGTCTTCTCAGAGTCCACAATGATGGCATCCATGTTTTTGCCCAAAACTTTGGTAACAGCGATTTGGTATTTCTTCTGTGTGGGCTGGCAGAGGTCAATTAGTCTTCCGTACTAGAGAATGAAGCACCAAATAGGAGCATACAGTCATTAATAATACATGAACTCTGAAGTTGTTGAGAAGGACATGAGACACAGACATGAACTCGATCACTCACCACTGATCCAGGATACAATCTCTTGATGCTCTCCAGGATCTCAGCCTTACGCTGCTGTCTGCTGTTCTCCTGCCTGTCAATACGAGCATCACCCAACTGCTCCATCACCTGTGCAACAACATACATCATTGAATTATTACCCTGCACAAATAAAGAATATGTAACACTTGGAAAATAGAAGATACAAGCGGTATACACTGCTGTTGTAGCAGTTTCTCTGCTTTGGTTACAAAGATCAAAGAAAACAATTAGGGGTTTAAATGATAAGAGATTAAATAATGACTAAATTGTCATGTCTGGTGAACTATTCTTCTAATATGGATTTAAAAAAAGTATCAATCTCTATCACTGTTGCATACAGTATTTCTAAATGGAACACAAACTTCTAACAGGGTCTTCACATACTGTACAAAGTGTAGCTCCCCTATGCCCTGGCCCTTCAAAACACATGGATTTCTACAACGCCCATACTTCCAAAAAGCACAGCATACTCTGATACAGTGCATTGTAATTGTCCAAATATTTCAAATATTAAGCGTGTGGCGGAAAAAACATAAAACCGTTTTGTATTTTAGCTTCCAAAGCCATGACAGTTGCTTCAGCGCTCAAGTGGATACCTGTTAAGAGAAGGAAGAATTTTTTTTTAATGGATGAGGGTTAGACTTGTGTAAGGTGTTCCCTAAAGAGGTGGGTTTTTAGTAGTTTTTTGAATGTGGTGTGGGATGAGGCAGACCGAACCGAAAGTGGAAGATCGTTTCACCAGCGGGGGATGTTGAATGTAAAGCTATGAGTAGGTGGTTGTGTATGTTTGGAGGATGGAATAGCAAGACGATAGCAGAATAGCAAGGTTGTACACAGAGTTAGGAAAGAGGCTTTTACCTGGTTGAGTTCCATGTTGATCTCATCAATTCTTCGTTTAGCCTGCTCCACCTCTTCTGTCAGCTCCTCCTCCATCCTCTTCTGTTCATCCAGAGATTGCCTAAAGATCAGAAAGAAACAGATGACATAATTCATCTGCCCTAACACTGACATGAGTTTGTCACATCACATCCCTACCGGCTGGTGGTGATGTAGTCCTCCAGCTTCTCAATGCGCTTCTGGTTTTCTTCGATTTCTCTGATCTTCTGCTTAATCTTAGCCTACAGAAAACATACATTTCCAGGTGCTGTTTAAGCATCTTTATACTGTATAAATTTAATCCAAAGAAACTCTTTGCACCTCTGTCTCTATCTTCTTCCTCTCTTCCAGGTCCAGTCGGTCCTGGTCTGCCTTCTGGTCTCGGTTGAACTTCTCCAGCTCTTGGGCCAGTGTTGCTGCCCGCTTACTGGCCTCCTCCTTCAGACGATGATACGCCTTTACCTACAGACAACATTTAAAACATTTGACTTACAATATGATGCATTTCAGAAAATTTTGTTTGCCTAGGGTGATTGTGGTGTAGAGGGTCTCTCCACTCCCCGTGGAGCTTGCTGGAGAGGATAGTGGTCTCAATGGATGGCAGGTAGTTATTGATAGCTTTCCTTGCGTCACTGATTGTCTGGGGTATGACTAGAGTATTACCCTCTCTATGATGGGTCCTCCACTCCCCTTAAGACCCTCAGAAAAGTAAGGGAGGGCGTTCCAGTTATAGTGCGGCGACACTGACACAGGAGTCCAGAGTTCAAGTCCCATGCCGAACACCCCTCTGAGTGTATAGTGTAATGTTTATAAGGCCTTGCATTTGGGCAGTGGCCCGAAGAGAGGTATTTTGGTGTGTGAGTGGGGGGTTTTAAGCTGTGTCTGTGGTGATTGTGCTTCAACACGGTCCATATGGCAGCCACTCTCCTCGGCCTGACAAAGTTGGTATTGTGTTCCCCATAGCATCAAACAAGATGTAGTCTCAAGTCCCTCGAAAGGGAACATCTCTCGGTTACATATGTAACCTTGGTTCCCTGAGAAGGGAATGAGACATGTTGCCCTGCCTCATGAGGCCTGTCTCTGTCTCCTTCAGACAAAGAAGTTGATGACACGCTCTACAGGTGCCCTAATATACTCGAGAGCGCATCTGATGCACATCAGGCACTGTCATGGGCCATTACATTTGCGTTATTAGATATACAGGTAGATTCAGACACTGGTCACACCAAAACGTTCCCCATAGCGTCAAACCAGACACTGTGTCCAGACACTGTTCCTTCTCAGGGAATCAAGGTTATATACATAACCGAGATGTTTTTTACTTTCTTTGTCTTCATTATCTTCTTTGTAGAAAAAAAACTATAACAGTATTCCAAAATATCAATTACTAAGTAATGTTTTTTTGCTAAATAATTTTGGTAAACATTGCAGACAATAAACAACCTGTATAAAGTACTTTATATATACCCTGTTCTCTAAAACCTCAGTGGACTGATATTCCTAAAAAACATGACATTTAATGAACATATTTTATTCCATGCACAGTAAAGTGTCACAAAAACACTATATTTGTCACTGGCACAGAACACATAAACACTGTGCAAGCACTAACCCTGCACCAAAGTGAATAGTGTAGAAGCAACCTTGTACCGAAGCAAATGATGTAGAAATAACATGTTAACATGGACCACTGATCATGACTTAAGATGACGTAAGTATACCTGGTTTTCCTCCAGCTGGAGATCTTGTCCCTGGCTCTGAGCCTCCTCCTCCATCCGCTCCTCAAATTCCTGTCGAGCCATCTCCACGGCACCCTGCTCACGGTCCAGCTCCTCCATGTCAGCCTTGCGTTTTTTGTAGCACTTTTGTGCATTCTGCAAAGACTTACGGGCAGCCTCCAGTTTCTTGATCTTGTGTGCCGTGTTCTCTTTGGCTTTAATGTACAGCGGTCTCTTCTGATTGAGATCTGCATCCTTCTCCCTATCATCACACAAAACACAATCATCATATAGCACACAGACATATTAATAATGCTTACGCTTTATTTTTTATTAGGGTAGTAATTAACTCAGGGTGGTCAGCAGGGTTAGAAGTGAACTAGGGCTCAGTGCAAACATGCAGGGCTGCATGATTTGAAAAAAAAATTGTTATTGCAATTTTTCTGATCAAAATTGTAAATGCAACTTAAAATGTGATTATTATTACTATTATTATTAATTTTTATTAAAAACATTTTGGTTTTGTTGTTGAGGTTTGCACAGCATTAAAGAAAAACTAATTCAAAATAACAAAAACAAATTAAGCAATGCAGATACCACAAATACTGCTGAAAAATCCGAACTTTGGCGGATATTCACGTCGCTTTAACCAATCAGGAGCTTGCTTTAGTAGTGACGTGATTACACGCCCTGCTCTGAACTTGTCATTCACTTGTGTTAAAATGCCCCCTACTGGTTTAACTCTGCTTTCTAAATGCATTACTTTTAATGCAAACACTATGTATTTGTCTGTTATTTGATTACTCTGTTGTCAACTACACTGGTCTTCAAGGAAACATATTTATGCGATTATATAACCAGAAAAGCACGCTTTACCTCATTAGATTTTTCCCTGTAATAGTTTAAGGGTGTACTCACAATAGGCACAGTTGCCTGATTGTCCCCACTCTCCCGCTAGTCTGCATTCACACTTCTCAAAACTTTTGTTTCGAAGAAAAGCACAACCTTGCTAATACACAACCTAATAGATATATCATTTATGCTGCATAGTGATTTTCACTTGACTGTACAGCACATATCATATTATTACAGAAACAGCTGACTTAGAGAACTTTGCAGCTTTCCATACAAACTACAATTCCTGTTCATCAACAAGGTGAGAACCAGAACTGTTCTAAACCTAAATAATCAAATTAATTAACTTAAATGAAAAACGAACTATTCAGGTAGCAAAAGAAGGTGTTTTTTGTTGTAATGACGACAGTAGCGCACACCGTAGTAGTAGCTTGAAGGAGCTAACCCAGCTCTTCAAGCAGGCCAGAGCACGGTTAAACAAAATGTTCGGAATGATCACACTGGTCAAACGAACCAGGTCAAACACATGGGCGCGGTTTAGAGTGCCTAGGGTGAGTACACCCTAAATTTCAGGTTGCTTTTCCCCACACCACAATTTCTTGGAATATGCGGAAATTAAAAAATGACGACTCACTTAATCTCTTTCTCGATCATCTGTTGGTCCCTCATCATCCTGCCCAGCTCTTTCTTCTTCTCCTTCAGCTCCTCCTCCACCCGGTCCATGCGTTTCCTGTCTTTATCAATATCTTTGTTGTGGTGGGTGAGCTCTCGATTCAGTTTATCAATCTCAGATTCATTGTGGTAGAGTTTGAAAAGCTGTAACTGCACATGAGCGCGCACCACCTCGTCCTTCAGTCGCTGGTAACGCTCCGCCTGCGCAGACACACGCAACACAGAAAACACAGCTGACATCAGCAGCTTATGCAGGCCTTTACCCAGAGCTAACCATACCAGTCAAACTTTAGTATACTCTAGTGCCACAGCAACAAGTTGTATGTTTCTGAATGCAATTATTCAATTATAACATTAAATATTAATCACAAGTGATCATAGTAACTGAATACTGGTTTCTATGAGGTGTGAGCATCACAGACACAGGAAAGCAGCTGCCTTGCAGTCAGATAATAATAGATTGTTTTGTTAGTGTTTTTTCTCATAACTACAAAATCGAAATATAACAAATATAATAATAGTAAATAATATAATAACGAAAAAAGACCAACTGAACTGTAATTTATAGAACCGTTCACCCTAAAATAAATTTAATCTGTCATTAATTATTCACTCTCATGTCATTCCACACCCGTAAGACCCTCGTTTATCTTCAGAATACAAATTAAGATACTTTTGATTACATCCGAGAGCTTTCTGATCCCCCCATAAACAGCAATGCAAATACTACTTTCAAAGCCCAAAAGTAGGAAATACATCGTTTAAATAGTCCATGTGACAACAGTCGTTCAACCTTCATTTTACAGAATGGCGATAATTCTTTTTGTGGGCAAAAAACAAAAATAATGACTTTATCCTGTCAGAACCACAATGTATGGATGTGGTTGTGACAGGACACTATGATCTGACATAGAACCCAGAATCACTGCACTGTGTTTACAAGCAGAGTAAGATGCAGAACCACATGAATGCGTTGTGGTGCTCTCCTGACTGTGAAACGAAAAAACAGATTTGTGTTCCCAAGATGAAGGTCTTACGTAATGAAGGTGTTATGAGTATGAAATGGCATGAGGGTGATGACAGAATTAGTAATTAATGACAGAATTTGCATTTAGGGTAAACCATCTATTTAAGTACTTTTCTAAAAATGCATGCTTATCCTAAAATTATCACTAGCAAGTCTAAAAGGCCACAGTGCTCACTTGTGTACTACTGCTTTATAAAACTACTAAAATACCAAAAATAAAATAACAGTGCAGTCCAGACATCAGTTTTGCAAAAATAAACAGAAGTGAAACATAACTGTGGCTTCACCTGAGAGTGGAAGTTGCTATGAAAGCAAGACAAATGAATTTTAACAGATCAATTTGAGAAACTATCGGACAATTCATTGGAAGTTTCTAATATTATTTCTAATGATTATTTCTAATATACCTCTTCTTTCTCCTGCTTGGCCTCTTTCCGCTCGGCAGCTATATTTTTCTTCCGGTGGTAGTTAAATTGTGTGTCCTCCTCAGCCTTCACCATCTCTTTCTTGCGTCTGTCGTACTCTTGTGCGAGTTCCCCAGAGCGAGAGATCTCCTCAAACAGAGCGGTCCTCTCTTTAGGGTTCTTCATAGCAATGGACTCAACCGCACCCTGTGGAAAACCACACCGCAAACAAAGGTGGATGGAAGATCAAAAAAATCTCCACTTACAATAATAAATAAAATGTAATATTAAAAGAACTTTTCTAATTTGGCTAGCAATGAACACAGTAAAAACCTTTCTAAGAGGTTTTGTAACTTGTACTTGTATTTAACTCATTTAAAGTACTGAATTAAGCAGTGAATGACAATGATTGCTGTCTGACTGCAAATGACCTGCTGGGAGCAAATCACTGTTATGAAGGGTCCACATGTTCATTTCGGCTGTGTTGTTGCATTAACCTAAAATACAGGGTTTCTGAAGTTTGTTGCTGATTCTTTTGCTCTAGGTGTATGCGGAAAGTTTTTTAGAAGTTTCAGAAGTATCTGTAACAGAGCTTTTTATTAGGACATTAACAGTTTTATGCAATAAAAAAATTACAATTATCCTATTTCTCTGTTATAATATCTTAGTTTCTTAGGGACTCCTTAACACTGACTAGTCATTCACGCTACCCATCAACATTCCACATCCCTAAAACACGTTGCACTGCAGTGGTGCTGGATGACAGATGGATTTCTGCTTACTAAAAACATGACACATTTGATCTACATGGTAATCTGATCTACATTAATTAATGTACAGCCAAACTAATATATATATATTGTATAATGTATACAAGATATACAGTAATTGTCATATTATATATTTGTCATTATATTTGTACGTGTTATATATTTACGAAAATCGAATCATTATAAAACAGCCGGCAAATGGTCTAAAAGAAGACCCATTTTTTGTGGCTAGAGGGTAGTTATCATTAGTTGAGTTGTAAGTTTTAACCCCACTTATCTATGTTAAATGTTACTGACTTTAACTCATTATTGTTAACTACTGTCGATCAAAGAAATTTCTTTAAACTTGTAACCACAGCCTAAAAAGCTGCAGCTCTGCTAACCTGAAAGACAAGGAAGTTTCTGGCCTTGATGAGGATTCCCAGTTTTTCAAGTTCATCACTGTACTCAGAAAGGCCCACCACTTTACTATTGATGCGGTACTCTGAGGAGGAACCTACACAACACACAATTAGTTTAGACATGTGGAAAAATGACCGTGACGCCAGCCAGCCAGCCCATTCACTCTAAGAAAAACAGCACACAACATAAAACATGTAGGATGTATGACATGTGAAGCCTGTTATGGTACCTATGATGATTCTGGAGAAGGACAGCTCCTGCCCGTTGTCCTGCTGGTACACCATAGTCACAAATGCACGGTTAGCTGCAGGTTTACCCACCGGAGCTCCATGAATCAAATCCTTCAGTGTTTTTACACGTAAATTGCTGGTCTTCTCAGCCAAAACAAAGCTGATGGCATCCATTAGATTTGATTTGCCTGAACACAACAGAAATATAATTCATAGTCTACATTCAGATAAAACTGCTTAACAATACATCAGCCTTCCATAGACAGACTCCAGGTAGGCAGACATTCAGAAATGCGCCACAAATGCACTATATTAACAGAAACAAATAACAGAAAAAATACAATAACAAAAATGTTTTCATACATCAGTTCTCTCTCTCGTTTAAATAAAGCAAAACTGCAGGACCTCCACACACATACGCCACAATCTGTCAAAGCCTCCATCTAAATCTAAAGCCAATGCAACACACTCACACCTTGGTGATCGGTAACCTCTGCTTATAGCGTTGAACAGGAAATGAGAGATGAAATGTGTTATGATGATGGAAAGAGTGATTATTCCTGCCACTGATGTGCTGCTAACACTCACCTGATCCATTCGGCCCAATGATCGCTGTAAACTTGTGGAAAGGGCCGATTATTTGTCGGCCTTTGTAAGATTTGAAGTTTTCTATTTCTATTAACTTTAAATAACCCATGATGAATTATTTATTTAATCTCTTCAGAACGGAATGAAACTAAGAGTATAAGCGTAAACCTAAAAGTATTAAGACGCTGTCTGACCGTTAGCACAGGAAAGAGCGCGCGCTAACATCAACTCACATCAACAACAACTTTTCACCAAAATCACCTGCATTTTAAAACGCTCCGAAAACATTAATTTACAGTTGTGTGTTTGTAAGACTTGTATCATCTAATACTGATACAAAATAAATTTTCAAACAGACATAAATTCTACACCAGCGCGCGCAAAGGCTAATCCTTAACACTGCAAATCCCGCGAGATTTCACATAAAACCCGTTTTACGAAACGAATCTCGCGAGGCGAAATAGACGTGTTTTGGCTACAGAACATCTCGCGGGATTTCATAGACAGTGTCCGAAGTGTAACATTTTATCGAGCTAAGTATGGCCCTGTTGGCATGAACTTAAAGACACCGCGTGGAGTCCGAACATTTGTAACATATCCTCAAATAAACCTGGGGAAAAAGTTTAAATTGTGGTGTCTTCATTTCTTAACAATACGTGGCCTTCAAAGATGTCTGAAAATGAAACAAATGTATGCTCAGGCTTTTCCGGCCTGGATTTTTAACTTCTCAATTGTCTCATAAATATTATGCAAAAGGATCAGATATGTTAATGTTTTAATGTGTTGCTGATTGTGGCCTTTTGTCACTTAACTCAAAATTACAGGCTTTAGTTTTCTGGTATACAGCAATGTATCTTTTCCTTGTTTGAAATAGTAACAACTTATTACTGGTAATCTTTCATTTTTCAATAATTGGATTATATTTTGGCTATAAATATTGACTTTTTAATAGACTCATCTTAAGAGACTAAATAGAATATGTGTTTGTAGAAGTGAACTTCAAGCAACTGGATAAAAAACACCTAGAGTACCTATATTTTTGCTATACATTTGATCAGTATGTGTGTTCCCTGCAAATCAAACCCATAACAAAACTTCGAAAATACATTTAAAAAGTTAAGCATCAAAAAGTAATTGTAGATGTGCATACATCTATAAACTATAAAAATGCAATAAACATGGAGTTTGTTATGATTTCACTAAATTCACCCAGGACTACTTTCTCATTGGTTAGTTCATTATCATTAATTAGAAGCCATGCCCTTTAGATGGAAGTGGCATATATAAACGAAGTCCAGACGTTTGTTTGGAATACAGCTGAAGGTGAGATCTTTTTTTTAAAACATAACTGGCTGTTGCTTTGCTTTTAAATAGATGCTATTGATGTGATGGTAGTGTTTTGTTTGTAATTCCAGGATTGATGTTCTGTTTTTATTTCTGTGCTGGGACACTTGAGTAGAATGGTGAGACTGATTCCTCAAACTCATTACATGGAATTTTTTTTCTACCCTGCAACTGTGATGAAATTACTGTTTTTCTCTTCAAATAGAGGGAGTGTATTTCTGTACACATTGGCCAAGCAGGTATTCAAATTGGAAACTCTTGCTGGGAGTTGTACTGTCTGGAACATGGCATACAGCCTGATGGAACCATTGTTGGTGGTGGCAGTTCATTGGCAGACTCTTCTTTTGGCACGTTCTTCAGTGAGACTGGTGCTGGGAAGTATGTTCCGCGAGCTGCGTTCATCGATCTTGAGCCCACAGTTGTTGGTAAGACTGTTTAATTCTAGATATCCAGATGTTTTGGTTTCTAGTTGTGTTCATTCTGTTGAATGTTTAATTTGCAGATGAGATCCGTAATGGACCTTATCGACAACTTTACCACCCTGAGCAGCTTATCACTGGCAAGGAAGATGCTGCCAATAATTATGCTCGTGGTCACTATACAATTGGCAAAGAGATTATTGATTCTGTGCTTGACCGTGTACGAAAAATGGTGAGTGACCTTTTACATTCTTTTATGGCTTAATCTTGGCTTTTACCTAGTTTTATTTTTTTGTTTAGGCAGACCAATGTTCAGGTCTTCAGGGATTTTTGGTCTTCCACAGTTTTGGTGGAGGAACGGGCTCTGGCTTCACATCTTTGCTGATGGAGCGACTATCTGTTGATTATGGTAAGAAGTCCAAGTTGGAGTTCTCTGTGTATCCTGCCCCGCAGGTCAGCACTGCTGTAGTTGAGCCCTACAATTCTGTCCTCACAACGCACACAACCCTTGAGCACTCTGACTGCTCATTCATGGTGGATAACGAGGCCATCTTTGATATCTGCAAGCGAAATCTTGACATTGACCGTCCCTCCTACAGCAACTTGAACCGACTCATTGCACAGATTGTGTCCTCCATTACAGCATCCCTGCGGTTTGATGGGGCCCTCAATGTGGACCTCACTGAATTTCAGACCAACCTGGTCCCATACCCTCGTATCCACTTCCCTCTGGTCACCTACTCTCCCATCATCTCAGCTGAGAAGGCCTATCACGAGCAGCTCTCTGTGCCGGAGATCACCAATGCCTGCTTTGAGCCTGCCAACCAGATGGTGAAGTGTGACCCTCGGCGTGGCAAATACATGGCCTGCTGTCTGCTGTACCGTGGCGACGTTGTTCCAAAGGATGTGAATGCTGCCATAGCCAGCATTAAAATGCGCCGCTCCATCCAATTTGTGGACTGGTGTCCCACAGGTTTTAAGGTTGGCATCAATTACCAGCCACCCACTGTTGTCCCTGGAGGAGATCTGGCCAAGGTGCAGAGAGCTGTCTGCATGCTGAGCAATACCACGGCCATTGCTGAGGCATGGAGCCGACTAGATCATAAGTTTGACCTGATGTATGCGAAGAGAGCGTTTGTGCACTGGTATGTGGGTGAAGGAATGGAGGAAGGGGAATTCTCAGAGGCACGAGAAGACATGGCTGCTCTAGAGAAAGACTACGAGGAAGTTGGTGCTGATTCCACCGAGGATGTTGGTGAATGAAGGATATAAGTTTTTGAAGTGCACTTGTTCCTTAATAAAACTTGAAAGCATATTGACTGTTTTGTGTTTGTCTAGTTTTGCTCTGAACTTGGATTAAACCATATGCTGTTTGGAGACCCTCTATGCTCATTTGTACCTTTTGCAGTATTTCATGGCTGGACAGAATCCAACTGACTATTAGCTAGATTTTTTTTTTTCCACTGTATCTTAATGTTTTAAAAGTTTTTTTTTTTTTTTTGTTTACATTCAGCCAAAGTGAGTGTATCAATGTGGTAGCTAAAGTGAGCCAGTGGACTTTAGGTAAACTGGTTAATCTTTACTAATTCCACTCAATTCAGTGTTTCCCCTAGGATCATGGCTTTGGGGGGGCGGGCGGATGGGGGGGCGGGTTATGTGTGGTGCGGCAAAACACTCACACAAACACTTTATCAAAGTTTAAAAAACGCGGATATTTTTGCCTGCTTTTTAGCCTGATGCGACATTCTCCGACGCGCGGGCTCTGTCCGCTGGTGGGTGTGTGCGCGCACGTGTCTGTGTGTGCGCGCATCGGGGCGGAACTCCGCCGTGCGCGATACGGAGGACGATTGTAAACGCGCAAAC
>JAZGTK010000663.1:0-57206 GCA_036877625.1 Ambastaia sidthimunki
AGCCTCAAACACTGTCAGCCCGGGCCAGATGTGCATAACTCAAAAACATAACTCATAAATCATTAATAGTTTTACTCATGCAAGTGAAAATAATGCATGGGCTTTAAGCATGTTTGCACAGACATAAAGTTAAAATGTCAATGTATTCAGTAAAAATAAAATGATTAACAATTTGAGGGATAATTAAATGTCAAAATTGTTTCTGACTTTAATCACCCAGTAAAGCATATTTTGCTTATGCACAACTGTCTTTTCTCTTAAATGATCTACTGTCTCCAGCAGAATTCATCTGTGTCTTTTACTCTCTGTAAGTGTTACTCTGTGGTCATCTGCACAGCTCAAAAAAGCAAGCCTTGGAAATAATGTGCAAATAAGTGGCTTACACATGCTAATACAGAACGTGCAGAAACAAAGGTGTTGCTGATCATTACTGGAGTTGAAATCGGCACCTTTCTCTCTGGACCAGGTTGAACTTTTACAATGGATGAGGTCATTATTTTTTAATTTTCAGTTCCTCATAAAGTTGAGTGGCTGCCGGCTAGCGCTCATAAACGGGGGGAGGCTAAGACAGTAAATCAAAGGGGAGACGTTAAACATATTAAATAGTGCTCTCCAAGGTCCATGGCACAGTAATATCAATAAAATGCCACGGTCAGTCATATGTTCATGCAAAGAGTCAAGTGCAAAAGCTTAATCTATTCATTTCCATTCAGGTTTTCTATAATACGAATACACATGAACCTTGGATCCACATTCTCAGATATGAATGAGTAAATAGTCTGAGTTTATAATCTACGTGACTGTGGCTACATTCACATTCATTTGAATAATTTTGAAAATGCACCAAGTTTTGGCCTTCTGTTAGAACTAAAATAGTTAAAACGTTTTAGAAAACAGCAGTGTGGACAAATAGCATTTCAAAGATCTAAAAACATGCTTTTTTGTCCAGATTACCGTGCACGTAGCAATACAACACAGAGTACACTGAAGTGAGACAGATTTGGTTCAGTTTTCAAAGTCAAATCTCTAGTATTGGACCTATATCACAGTGACCGGAAAAAGTGACTGGAATAGAGGACAGCACCTTTGTTGAAAAGGTTTACCTTCATGCTAATTAAAGTCTCAGGTCTAGATTACAAATCATTCTCTGAAGCCTGTATAATAGCTATTCATCACAAACATCTCTTTTGGCAGGCTTTGTGCTCAAGACAGCTGTAACCTTTCTCACATTAATGCAATACTTCATCTTAGCAACTTTTTGATGTCACATGGCTTTACAGGCAGAGTCTGTTTTATGTATTTTTTTAAATAATCAACAGTACCTGTCATCACTAATTAATGATTCACATTAAGAAAAGAGCATTGAGGAAAATTCGTTTATTGGTATAAAATCAAACAGGAAACAGGTGCTTGCTAATTAAAACTCAGAATGTAATGAATGACCCTTATAATGAATCAATATAACTCCCGCATCTGCTACCGGCATGACTATCAAGTTATTTTAGAGTTAGCAAGGTTTTAATTGCACTGGTACAATGAGTGAGTAACAGTTACTGTTCAACATTGTTTAAGGATGACTTATGTAATGTAAAACAACAAATTAGATCATCTTTCAATGATGTGTAATTAAACAATATACTTTAAGAAGTTAGATAATAAACCAAAACTCTTCAGTTAGACACACTGATTGATTTACACTCTAAGAGTGAAGTTTAGAAAAGAAAGGAAGTTTAATAAGATGAAAGACCACAAAACTGTATGACCTGTCTTTTAATAACACACGAATCCTTTATCAAGACAAATACTTTTAAAAACATAACATGCAAATCAAATACATATACAGTGCCTTCATAAGTCCTGGGACAGTAAAGAAAAAATTACTCTGTTTGCTGTGAAGCCAAGAAATCTTTTATGATTAAAAGATTAATGAGGCAAAAGTACAAAATGTCACATTTTGCTATTTGGCTGTTTTAACACATAAATGTTTCACCAGTTTAAAAGAACAGCAGAGTTTTATTCCTCTATGTAATGTGAGTTTAAGTATTGAGACAATTGACTTACAATTCTGTGAATGTGTAGTATCTGGTCTGTTCATTGCTTCTGCAAATCTGTGACCTGCTATACGTTTACCTCATATTCATCTTTTAATCATAAAAGATTTCTTGACTCCACAGCAAACAGAACGATTTTCTTTTACTGTCCCAATACTTATGGAAAACTCTGTACATCATTATGTTCTCGTTGCCATTTCTTGTGAAAACAAACACAACATTAAACGAAAACAGATAGATAACAACAATGTACTTGTCTTTTCTTTGATAAAGTATCACGGAAAACAAAAGCTTTCAAACGTCCACCGGTGTGATAAGGACAAATCTCACCTTCTGCTCAGAAGTCTTCACTGAGGAGTCAGTGATATATAGAGCATAAAAGAGATTGCTAATTAAAATCCATACTCTTAATGAGCTTTCAGACGACAATTGGTTAACATGATTACAAAAGATAAGGGTGGTAAATCAAGCTCGTTTTAATTAAGTCTAAGATTTGCTTCCCTGCAAAGATAAAGAAAAGGTGCCATTAGCTCTGCTTGCTCTGTTTTATGGGCCCTCTATTGATTCACAATTATGTAAGTGTAATTCCTTAAAACAAATCACATTAACATTTAATGCAATGAGACGTGCCCGGCTAAAGGAGAAAAGGGTACATTGTATAGAAAAGCTTTACGATATATGAAATGGACAATTTACATTTGTGAACGATCAAATGAGGTGAACATAGCAGTAGAGGGTCTGTTACGAAAATGCTCTTGTGTTTATCATAATAAGCAGGTGATTCCTGCTGCTCACTTTGATGAAAGACTGTGAATGGGTTTCAAACGCTGCCCCTGATCTGCGGAATAAAATAACCCCCCCAAAATAATCAAACAAATTTGATCTTCAAATGATGCCCTTATAAAACATCAAACGTCTTTCCAGCTGAGCCATTCAACATAATGTGACTGTTCTCTTTATTAAACTCAAGCCCAACAAATGCTTCATAAAAATACTGTTGTTGTTGTTTTTCAAAATGAGGCACTAGTTGACACCTGCACAATATAGAATATGTAATATATACAGATAATGTACAGTCAGCCGGGCATTACTGTAAAATAAACCCCAACAGGGTGATCAGGATTTTGTGATAATGGCCGACGTTATACTATTACACTGCTACTTACCAAATAAATAAACACATGTACATTAAATATTAATAAGAGTTGAAATGATTTTATTAGCTTACTTGTAGAGAGTAATACAAGACAGAAAATGAGCACAGCTATGTTAACACAGATTGCCCACCTACTGTAAACAGTTATACAGTGTTGCTATGGACAACAGTTATTATTCAGAAATACCTGACCACCAACTGCTGTAACTGACCAATCAGAATTAAGTATTCCAGAACAGAATTTAATAAACCTTTTAAAGTGCTTTTCTAAAACGCATTGTCCTTAATACCGTGATAATACACTCACTAAATTGGATTACACAGCTTTATACCTGATTACAGGTGCTCTTCTTAAAAGGCCACCGGTCATTGTAAGTGGGATGTGCTTTTCAATGCCCACTGAATACAGTTTCTCCTCTTTATCCACATTTGTGTGACATTTGTATTCAGTCATTCAATGATCCCCCTGACATTTCCCCACAGGAGCAAATTCTGACATTACTCCAGTTAACAGGGAATGTTCTCTCAGAGTTATCAAGAGCAATGTTCTTGCTGTAATATTAATAGAACATTCCTCTAATGTCATATAATATATATCATATATATCAAAAATGTTAATCTTAAGTTAGTGGAACTTTTTAAAAACATTACAAAATTTAAAAAAATTGTATATACTATATACTGTATATACCACACCATAACATATATACCACTTAAAACCAAGCAAAGTTAAATTTGAAAATGTTATCTAAAATGTCTACAAAACTGGACGTTTCTAGAACTTTTAAAACAATAACCTTTCCAACATTTTTCTTACTTAATGGAAACGTTTTTATAACCTAAAATTATTAGCTGGGGCTGGTCCCAACATTTCCCATGGCTGGAGTGGCAGCACTCAAAACAAGGATTTTATTACTTCTAGGAAATAATGCAGCGTTTGTGAATAAGGTAAATATCTAAAATATTCTACATGTGGTGACTGCAAATAGGCCCCTCAAAAGTGCATAAGGACAAAGTGATCCCTGCCTCTGTGTTGAACATACAGAAAATCATATTTTTTAAGGGTTCTGAGAAGCAAACAGTATGATTAGATTTGATTGGAGCACTCAGAATGTGTATTTGTAGATTGTGTAATCTACATCTGAAATGTTGCCTGGAGAACGACACAAACAGCAAAGCCTTGACTTCAGTTCAAACAAGACATCACCATGGTTACTAGAAGTGTTTTCCCTCGTCTTCCACTTTTAGGGTACAATTGTCTTTGTGAGAAAATAAATTAGGACCCATACGGCTTTAAAAGATACAATTATAGTGTTTTTGACTTTGTAAACACATTTGGAGACGCTGAGAGGCAATTGGACTAAACATGAACCGGACCTTCAGGTCATATTGCTCATATGCTGTTGTATCAGAACAGATTTTAGTGGTTGTCTTTACACGATTGTCTCCAATAAAACTTCTAATAGAACAGTCTGTTTTCATAGATCTGGTTAAATGTCTATATGTGGCATTAAACAACAAAATGTTCTCACTGTTTTCTGCCATTACGGACTAACATTTGGTATTAGATTTTCTCTTTGTGTCACAAAAGCAATGCAATTACTTTCAGCAACATGTAATTTTCCCTTGCAAAGAAAAACGACAGATCTTTTATGAACCTCTAGCAGATATAATGACGATCTAACATCTACATTAGCAACAGCAAGTCAAGACTTGGGGGCAAGTTTGTGTAAGCCTGTAAGTCAAAGACCATTGAGTCAAAAATTATACAAAACATGGCTAATTTAGCCCAAATTGTCTTTAAGCATCATTTTATTCATTTAAGTGACAAAACAATGTAAAACTTAAAAAAACAGTTGAATTTGGCATTGCCAATCTGTAACGTTTTTAAATGTTTTACTAACAACTTAAGAATAACATTTTGAAAACATTTCTATAATGTTACAAACTGTTCTACTAATGTTACAAAAAACTTTTTGTCATATTTAAGAAAACTATGAGAAAACTTTAGAGAACGCTAGTCAACATTTTAGGAACATTCCCTGTTAGCTGGGTAATCACTTGCCCTTCCTTCCCCACATGATTTACCTCTTGGATTGAACTCCACCAGACTTTTGCCTTTAGTTCAGCTTTAATGCTCCACTTACTAAATCTGTTCTCTGTATTACTGAGGTTACAAATTGCTGTTTTCAGGCACTGCATTTTTGATGCAAACACAGGCAACCCTTTGCATATCAGACCACACAAATCAGTCCAGTACAACCAAACATAAAGGCACTGAATGTTCAGCATATGTGACTGCTAGTGTCACTCTGATACACCTGTGTGCCAATTTCTGTGATGGGTTCGAGGCGTTTGTTTTATTTGCGGAGTCTAATTGATCGTCATGAGGAAATAAATTGTCAGCAGACATCTGTTTAATGCACAGATGGAACGATATAAAGTTTTTAAACAACTTGTTTATTGTCAGGTCACTGCTGGGTGAAGTACCACGATTCATCTTTTACTGTTGTAGTAATATGCAGTTATTTAAATAATGAGAACAAAAACCTTGACTACAGCAACATTGTTGCTTCTGTGCATTCCAAACGTTGTTTGCACTTTTTGACAAACTGTGCTAGTAATTAGATGATGTAAACAGCTAAAACGCTTCCCAGTTAATTATTAGAGTAACATATTTATCAAAGAGCAAATATGAAACATCACAAAATTATCTTAAACTAATTACTCGCCAGCTTCCCAACATACAGTACAGCACAGTAACCCAATCACACTATCACATTATAAACATTACCTTATTTTATTACCTGCCATTTGCTTAATAAAATGACTCAAATAGCTGGCAATTCTGACAGAAAAACCGTAGACAGTTTTCACAAAAGCCCGTACTAAAGACGAACTATTTAAAGATTTATACAGAGCTGAAGTACATCAAGGAAAGGAGAAATCTGAAATATATTCCCAACAGATACACAGTTTCTCCTCTGAATCAGCACAATCAGGCTGTAAAATTGATTATACACTGTTAATAAAAAGCTCAGAATTATCGTGGAATTTTTATGATTCCGTACGTACCAAATGATGAAAAGGGTTTATAATGTTAGATTACTATTTCTATTTAATCTAAACGCTGTTCTTCAAACTATCAGTTCACATGTATGTCAAACTCAGACCTTCTATCAGTCAATTTACAATTATACAGATAAAGTTTCACCTCCCATAGAAACAGTGTGATAAGCTCGTAGGAGCATCTCACAGACGGTACAATCAAACTGCATTCAACATCAGCTCAATACCTCAGCCTTAAATTCATCCATCCAAAATGATTTGCCATCCAACCTGTTTTTGAAAAAAAAACTGATGCCTTTATTCGCCTAAGCAGCGTTTATCAAAAACACAGTAAAAAAAATGTAAAAAACACAGTAAATTATTACCATTAGAAATAACGCTTCTTTATAAAAAAAATGTATGTTGGTTCCAAGCATTTGAATTGTGGTGTATAAATCTTAAAATATTGTTATTATATCAAAATTTGAATATGATAATAGCTTCAATGTGTTACTGTGTTTACCTACCCAAGGCCAAAAGCGGACAGAATTTAAAATATACTTACAGCCTTGAAGAGCTTTAATGTTGACTCTACAAAACATAACTTTCATCATCAACTGCTATTCATTTGCTTGTTTAACATCTGCGCTCAGCTGTTCACCAGCATTTATCAATCAAGCCACGCAATCAGGAGAAACAGATTACCTGAGCAATCATGCACACAGGGTTTAAGAGCAAATGTCAACATGACGGCATGTAATAGTTCAACACTGCGGCTGGTGGCTGAGCCGGTGAGTAGCTCCTGTATGACAGAGGAACTTGAACAAGCGCCAACAGACTTTCAAAAAGAATTGATTCACATGTAACGCCCTTCCATCTCTGTCCTTATTATTCGATAAGGAGATATCAGTCAAGATCAGACCAGACTAAATGCCTCTTATGTAGTAACTGCCCTGAGGGGTGGGAAATACATCTAAACCTGAAGGACGATGTATATGAACTTTTGTACTTCTGCCTATAACTTTAGATGAAAATAACTCATAATTCACTTATCATTCATGCATGCATCCATTTACAAAAATCATAGTTTGCATGCATAAAAAATTCTCCAGTTGTAATTTAATAAAGATTTTTTGCTCCAGTGAACTCTCTGATTCTCAAGCTCCACAAAATCTTAATTGAAGTTTTATTTATTATAGAGGTACAGTGACGCAGAAACAGAAAATTATTAGGCAGGTAATTGAATCAGGACTTTTTGATTCAAAGTTGTGTCATCTACGTATGTGAGCACCACACCCTCATCATCTCCAAAGACATTGTGCTACCACTGTGTCATGACCCTGACATTAATTTAAGCCTCTTAAATGGTTTTAATACAGTAAAGTTCTGTAAACGTGCATAAAGTATTAATCAACAATTCAACATAAATGGTATTCCCTATTGACTTCAACCAAATAAACAAATACCTGCACATATTTTTTCCATGAACACCAAATCCATCATCTTTTAATTTTATTAGACCAGTATTTTTCAATCTAAATGTACAATCTCTTTATCTGATTATAAAAATCTGCATAGCTTTCCAGTATGTCATAATATATGCAAGCAAAAATAAAATACAAGCACTGAACAAAATATATAAAAATTACCACAAATAAAAGAGACCAAGTCATGTTTTGTTTAATGCTCCAGCAAACATGTTTCTATGTAGGTTATTCTGTCTTTAGTTGTATGTTTATACAGCTGCACCAAACCCTTGTGAGTTATTATTTATTCGTTTTGTAGTAGAGTTTACTCTGTTATTTACAGAGTACAGTATACTCATGAGGAGAGAGAATGAGGATTACTGTTGCATTACATAAAGCCATGTCTCCTACATTAGCATGCCAGCAGATAATGGCAAGAGCTCAACAACATATCTATGCTTTTAATATAAAACACAGGAAAAATACATTTATCACCCATCAACCAATTGTTGATTAACCTTATAATCCTACATAATTGTTAATCATATTATAACCATTTTTACAAAATTGGCAGGACAGATTAAAGAAACAGACCTCAGATAATGTGGCTTTCACTGCTGTCTAAACATAAACCTTCTCAGCATCTTCACAGCAGTAGATGAGCTTCAGTGTGGATTCTTTCCTCCACTATTTAATATTTCAGCTTGTTAGTATTTTTAACATACTGGCACCACTATATATTCAACAAAATAAAGGCAAAGTGTCGAAGGGATTACCCACAAACACATCAAGCCTACTAGTGCACAACAGACAATAAAAAGTACAATAAAAAAGTACCGTGCATATAAAGTCCCTTAAGATTTATGGTATAGGTCCTACATAAAGTGAAATAGTTTATCTCAGAACTAACACCACAGAACTTGTGAATGTGAATGCCATTTTTCTCACCTGAAGTCTCTGTGCATTCTCATTGTGCATTCACTTGACATGCACATTATAGATTCAGCACTGCAAGTCAGATGAAACGTCCTCTCTCTGTTCGGGATTTGTCCTTACTACAGCTAACGCAGGCGCACATTGTCTTTGTGGAGTTTCCGTCTTTGGCAGACAAGTAATGAGAGGAAAGGGCAGACCATGTGATTCATAACATAACAAGCATCATGGGAAGAGTGGCCAAAATCAATTTCTCCTCATTCATCCAATCAGGAGTAAAACAGAGCAGTCTGCTGGCCACCCTGCAGGACTTTATACTGATTTACATAGCGTGTAATCTTTTATGCTTTTTTGCTTTGTTTATCATTGTCTTTTTGTTTTCCATTTAACTACTACAAATGCTTTTGCAATAGGAGTTTTTGCAAGGCAATGCAGAGATAATGGCAAAAAATACATTGTAAAACGATGTAAATGGAAAGATAAAGGGAAAGTATTACAGAAAAATCTGTGTACTGCAAGCATAACATCTAAAAACATCTCAGGAGATTTCTGTAAGGCGCCAAAAATCTGAATGTTTTTTAGAATGGAAAAAAATCTGAATTTTTCATGAAAAATAGCAAAAAATTATAAAAGTATTATAAATATGCAGAAGATAGCAGTTAAATATCTAAAATAAACTTTATTTGTACATTTTCTGAAAGGGGAACCTTCCTAAATTTTTTCTTTGTTTTAAAAATTCATGAAAAATTGCTCAACAACTGGTGCGTCAGACAAGTGTAGCTCATTCATTTTTTGTTTGAGTCCAACAAATCAAACATGATTTTAAAAGTTTTTTAATGGAGAACGTGAAAGTAAAAGAACTCATTTTTGAAAATTTTAATGACTTATTTTGCCAGCACAGATCACATTTAATTGCTCTTATAACTATGAATCCCGTTCAGTTCTAGCCAGTCTGGAAAGTTGCCCGTGAGTGATAAAGTGTTCAACAGCAGAGGCAGAAACACAAGTGTGAATCAGAACAAACAGGCCAGAGAGAAATGCAGGAGACTTTCTGTGATGGGATGGAGGGCAGAGAATGAGAGCAAGGGTAGTGGCCATCACTTCTGCCCTTTAATCAGTCCCATTGTGTCAGAGAAAGAAATGAACATGAGGGTCCAGACTGGCTGAAATGCAGAGCCGGAGACTGGGCTGTTTAAAGATAAAGCACACACACGCACACACACACATAAAGAGTTAAAGGAGGAAAAATTATAATGTATAACTGAGCAATTTACCAACAGCAGAAGAAGTACACTGCTGAAATTAAAAGCGAACGCATATTTAATTTGCTGGAAATTAAAAACTAAACAGTATGGATAAGAAGTACAGTGTATCTTTGCATCATAAAGACAAACAAATATTAAAAATATATCACTAATTTTAATCCTAAAAGGAAACTTTGAAAGCATTATGAAAAACAGATCTGGCCAATGGGCCTTTAAAGGCAAACCAGCTAACAGGAATGTTCTCAGGATGCTGACAAATTATAAGTTATTAAAAACGTTCTTACAGTAACATTAGAAGAGCATTTTTGTAATGGTATATATCATTTATATTAAAAACATTATTCTTAAGTTAGTGAAACGCTTAAAAAAAAGTTTTAAAAAATGTTAGAATTTTTATAACCAAACAATAATATCCTTGAACATTCAAAAGAACATTTTTAACATTTTTCTAAATTAAAACATTACAGAAATGTTCTTACAATCTAAAATTGTTACCTGGGAAGTGTGGCCCTTTTGGCAGCAATCTACCTCAATAAGAATATCTGAAACACTTTGACAAAAGACAATATTTTATATTAGTCCAGGTTGCAGAATGTTTACTGACTTGGACTAGAGCTTTAAGACAGGATGACATATTGAACAGACAGATAAAATTATTACTTACAAAGAAAAACAACAAAGGCTAAAATACAAGGTTACATTATGGATATGTGTTCATTATTAATCACTTAAAAACAGCTTCACAATAACTGGAAATCATCCAAACCGTGAAGGCACTTGTTTTATTTTATCTCGCTGTAAATTATGTCTTGGATCCACTTCAGTTACATATTTGGCACAAGAGCAGGAAAATATGTGTCTTATGGATAACACACATAGACGAGTCTCAAAGACACTGAAGAGTTCTCACTTTCCTGAGAGGCGAACACTTACTTTCCTCATTTTACGAACAGCTAGTTTAGCATTCTGCTTTTAATAGCAGGACATCTGGCAAATGTTGGCGCTTCGTTCCCTGTAGTGAAATTAGCTTTCCTCAACAACCCGAGATAAAATAACAACAAAATAAATAAAAAGACAATAATGAAATAAATAAATAACATTATTATACGAATTACACAACTTCCTCAAAAATGAAACTGAGCATCTGAATGTAGGGCAACAGTTTTTAAAAGTTTGTAAACATCCCGCATTACTGCTCTGTCGAGGCTCAGCTTACCAGATGCGAGACTTTTGATTGTTACTTTATTACTACTTTTTAGTAGTTTGGAGATTTGTTGATTGTAATCACAGATAACGTTAACGTACCAGGTTTTATACTGCCATTATTTTTTTTACTACCTATGGCATCTTACTTTCACAGCTTGTAGCTTCAGCTCATCGTATCACCTACACGACAAACAGATCCTGGAACGGAACAAGCTGTTCCTTCCCAATCAAGTTTAAAGGCGTATTACCTTCAAACTGACACGGTGAGGAACATCTGCTCCAGAAGTCTTGAGAGCAGCTGAAGAACGAGAGCAGACTCCTAAAATACAAGCCCATGTGGCCCAAATGACACATCATGCAAATCCAAATGGATGCCTACCACTTTATTGGGAAAAAAAATATGTGAATGTACTGCACTTGGAGGTTACTTGTTCGAAAACACCACATGGCACCATATGCCTGTTTGTCAGAGCCAAAGATCTATTTATGAGAAGATACACATAAGTATATTCAGTTTTATTTAAAAGAGACAGACGTTAAGAGCAAGCCGTGCGGTTTTTATATACTGTAAAAGAGGCATAAATTTCCCCCAGATGTATTAAAGCTATATGTTACTTGCCATCTTCCATAGCAGAGCTTTTCTGTTTTGTTTCAACATTCACACTTCTTTGTTGATGTTTCATTCCGAACACACACTTTCTAGAGAGCTTAAAAAGCCCGAGATGAAAATGAGGTCTTTTTTGTCACTCGTTCAGTGCATTACCACCCACTGTGGAGCCGCGTGTATGGTAGCAGCTGTCACAGATGAGAACTCCCTTGGACCAAATGTTGTCACTTCAAATACCAAAGGTCTAGACACCAGATATGATATCTTATTGCAATAAGTTCTCTCTAAGCTCTGTAAATTTCACTGCAATATATGACTGCTACGGCTTCAAAAAATAATATCAGAAAAGAAGCAATACCTCGAGGGACATACAAAAAATACCCCATTCAATCACTAGAACTGTTTTCTTGAGACCAGATACTGTATCCTTTGGAAAACTAAGGACAGACAACACATGACAGGAGATGCATATGAGATAAGCATAAATAGGGTTTTTATATTACATAAAGTAGCAAGTATTAGGTGTTTTTCCTCAGATGTAAAAAAAAATCATTATCTAAAGTTCATTTCAGGTAACACAGCCACCAGTGCTATAACTGCAGAGCTGAAATTGTACCCTGTCAACCACTTGTGGATCTCTCCTAATACTCCTTCATAATGACTGATCATTGCAGTTACGTGACTTTTAGTCACCGAGACGAAAACTGCGGCACTCCCTCCTGGGTATAAAGTTCAGATGGTAAATGATTGAACCTTACAGCTAACTTTTAAAAGAATATCCTGTCATCATCAAGTTTAAGAACGAGAAAAACTACAATAATTACACTTGAACTCCACAAACCTCAGTATCAGTTAAAAGTTCTTAATTGTTCTATCCTGACTGTCAGTGAAAAAGATAAATCTTATCAGCCTAAAGATAAAGAATATGTTATCCGTTGAGTTAATTTGAAGGAAAAAACAGACCTACGGCAGATCACTGTATAGCAGGATCACTTTTAATGATGTGATATTTGACCTTTGATTTGAGTCATTGAGTTTATATAAATGCAACTTTTACAGCGCCAACACACAGAAAAAAAATCATATAGCCTATACACCCCATAAAACTAAAATATGAATAGCCAGAAGAAACTGGACTGCGGTCAACACAATGTTTTTGTCTAAAGCTTCTACAGTTTTTTGTGTTATAGAAGGTGTGTGTCTATATTGAACACTTGTGGCATTGCATATGCTCATGTTAGACAACACCTCTGATGTCATTTTTATATTTAACACTGCTCGATGTTGAAGCTCAATGTCTGAAGCTGTAGAAGCTCTACAACCCGGACAACACAGTACTACTTAAATTACAATGTCACATTTGAAAAAACTCTGCTTTACAGGTCTCCAAAAATTCAACATTCAGAAACGCAGTAGTTTTTAAACGAAGCATTATTGGTTTTTTGTTATTAGAGACTCATTTCTAAACAGGATTTCACACGATGATGTTAATAGTGCTTCCATATGATTTTTGTTCTGTTAGCTCATAGCCCTTACGTTCGTTCTCTCTCACTTTTTATTTACTGACTTGCAGCATCATGTATAACCTCACTGCCACTTTGCTGCCGTTATAGACGCATTGTTGCAAGGCAAACAGTGACTGTAGCTCTGCTGTAACTTCTGTAAAGAAATCACGACTCCCTGCCCAGACATTGAGACCCGCTGTCCCGGGAAAAGAGCAACAGACGATGCCTGCAAACACACAATAAACACATTATGCATTTATCCTTGTGATGAAACTATGATACAATTTCACAAGGACCTAAAGAGTCTTCACAGAGTCTATAGGTGTGTTGCTGATGAACATGCTATGAATGTGAGATTTCATAGCTTCTAAGACATCATTATTTATATATGTAACATATCAAAGATATTTTCTGTGCATGAACTATACTATGAAAGCCAATCCTTGATTTTTATATTCAATAACAGTATAGGGATCAATGTGTCATAGGGATCAATAGTTTTCAGAAGTGAACACAGAAAGTTAATACAGAAAGTGATAATTCAGCTTCAATGAGTCTTTCCTTGTTTGTATGTTGCTTGTTACAGTGCAACAGGTGTTAAGTGTTACAGTGTTTACATCTTAACACAGTGTCTGATATGAATACAGAACAACCTGAACGCTGTATGATCATTGTAACAGATTTGTTGTGTTTTATGTGTATAATCTGTACCTGTGTATATGTATTGCGTATATCGTCTGTGCATATTCTGTATATCTTGTGTATATCCTCTGTGTCCATTGTGCATCTTCCATTAATTAAGCAGCCCGGGGGCATCTAACAGCCCCTGGATTACATACAACAGGTCAAATCCATTTATATCTACCACTTCTATTAATATGAACATTTAGACGCATGCCAAGGTTAAGATATTTTTATACAGTACAGCAACATTTAAATTTAAATTATAAGTCATAAAGAAAGATGCAACAGTGTGCTGAAACTTCACAGAAAATGTTCTTACACAGAAAATCCAAATTCTTTAACAGAGGCTTTACAACCAATAAAACATCCAGTGAGCTCCTTAAGCCCGATGAGAAGAAAGAACATTGAGACTCTGTGAAACACTGGCATTGAAACCTTCAAAACAAAATACATGCAGAAGTTCAACTCTCTGCATGCGTCATATTAAACCTTTATACTGTAAAATAATGGTCAGATAAACGCCATTGCCGGTGTCACAAAGTGCTTTGAGCACGACTATTCAGGGCCATAAGCTCACAGAGGAGTGAGCAATAATCCACGGTTTTGTTCCAATTTTCCGAGACTGCAAAGGGAATACAAAATGTCAAGTAAGATTTCATTCAAGCAGCTAAATAATTACAGCGCAGGAAAACTCAGCAGGGGCAGAGGCCCTGTCTTTCTGAAAAACAAAACACGATAGAACCATCACCTTCTACTGTCATAGTGAAAATGAGAATCGACTCCGTCACAACGGCCGTCTTTAATCGTGTTCAACTGCCAAATGCTTTTTGAAAACATAATAATTGGATTTGTTTGGATTGTGAAAGTGTGATGAATTTCCTCTGACATAAATTTATGGCACAAACGATGACGCACGACATAAAACTTTCAAACTAATTCCAAGGCACTGATGCAGTTAGAAGAACTGCTGGAGTTGAAGCTGCATCCGTAACTTTCACCTCTCTACCGCCATCTCTGTTTGAAACATAAAACTGCAGGTGACTTGCAGGGTTTTTTTTTTTACGTAGATGACGAGTTTAAATTTAAAACAAACGCTGTTAGGACAAGATACAAACGCTGCACCATCTACAGTACCAGCACGTGAGATATAGTTGCCAGATCTTCTGTTTAAAGATGGAAATTTTCCACAAAATTGGACCTGAACGCTCAAATTGTAAATCACTATTATAAACGGACTGTTGTGAATCGGGGTAGGTAGAACATGTTGAACAAGTACATCTGTAATGTACTTGCTCAATAACTGATTTTTGTTCATTTTTAACAAAAAGAAAGTTAAGGATCGCAACCTTAAAAAAATTGTCCTATTTTACTTCTGCTCACTTCAATGGCTTTTATAACTTTTAAACCGAAACAAAACGGATACCTTGAACTGCAGGAAAGGTTAGGCTGTTTGTTAAACCGACCACACCGCTGCGGTCAAAAAGGCATCACGGTCGCGGCAATCACAGTTGCAAGCCCGAAACACACAAATAATTACCGCGGGACCCCGGCGGTGACACAGATAAAGCAAATCACCGGGGTTTGATCTTCTCTCCATCTTATCTTCTCTGGCAGTTCAATCTTGGAATTCCGTTTGAAGTGCATTGTGCTGCACTAATGTCAGAGTAATTTCGGTTCCCTAAAGCCAAGAGTTGCCTTGAAAGCACAGCTTCATCTTCTCCATATCCTTTCATTGTGGATGCAGGGGAGCCGTTCAGCAGGAGAGTGCTGGAGAAGCTGGCCCTGATCTCCAGGCTGCAGACTACACAGATAGGCATCAAACATTTAATCACTGGGGTCTGATTTGGGGATGTGAGAAAAAAAGTTTCAGATAAGAACTGCCTGGTACTAACAGTGAGGAAGATGGATGGAGTGCATGAGTGAGCGAGATGCAGTTCACAAAGTGAATGTAATATAGAGACACGTTCAGTCGTAAAGTTAAACATGGACAAATTCTGGACAAGTGTAGATCAAATCATTATGAAGCTTTTTAGTTATGATAAGTCATACTGATGATTAAATCATAATTGTGTCATTTCTCAATGTTAAAGTTCTTTTATTTATTCCAGATTAATATGCACACGAAACAGCTATAAGAAATCAATTTGTAGGCTGATAAAAAGTGTAAACACTGAGGATTTGTGCTGTTTACAAAACATGGCTCTGTTTGTATGAGCTTCCCAACCAGCCATGCTGGCTAAACCAATGGCATCTGGCATCTGTTAAACAGACCAATGGAAAACTCCCATAAATCTATTTAAAAAAAAATACTATATTTGCAGTTCGTTTTGATGATGCTAATGCCACAAAAATTAGACAATTGAAGTTAGCGAATTGCTAAATTTAACAGTGATGACGTAGCCTCTGTGCATTTATTTCAGCAGGTTAATACAAAGGCACAAAGCTAAGCTCAGTGGGTTGCTTGGAAAAACCACCCACAGCCTGCAGCTAATAACTAACAGCAGGTTGTGGTCAGCAGGCTGTAGGACCTTTGAATTTAATCTGTGTGCTGCTGATCAATCTCCTTGTCTTATATCGTACCTTCACGCCAAGCGTGTCACCACAAGCCTCCCAGCTTCATCTCCAGACACGCGCAACACATACGAAGCCACCCACTATTCCCAAAACCCTGCACTACATTCAGTCTAGCTCACACCTTTATTGCACACAATACAGGCTACACATCTCTGGTGCATTTTTACTCATACAGTGTGCCACATTTATTCTCCACTAGTCCCAGAGTACCAGCCTAGCAAATTGACAACAGCTTCATCCATGTATTCAGCAACGCAGGCGTTCAGCAGGTCCCGGTAATGACTTGCCATCATGATACTCCAACAACACAGTCTATAATGTTTATCAGGTCATTTCCACAATTTTGTCACTCCACAATAAAATGAAATGAAAACATAATAAACTGTAGAGAGCAAAGACATAAAGAAGCTACAACTGTGAAGGGAAATATTTGTGAACTATATGGACTAGAGACGCTGTAACATCAGTCTGCAAATCCTAAAGTTAAATGTTGGAAGAAATTGAGTCTTACTTTTATGTGTTATCTTCCAAACGTATTTTAGGTTCTAACTATTCTTTATGATATACTTTATTATATGAAACGACACAATGTATAATTTTACTGTTAGGATGTCAACAGTACACTGTACACTAAGCAATACACTCCAAGCTATCTGAACATATCTTAGAAGCTAAATTAATAATAATTTAACAAATACCTCTACATTTTCACCAATCTTCTCATTACTTTGGCATTGTTTAACACATTTACATTGTGCCAGTATTTAGACACTTAGTGGCATACCTGCTTTAAACAAATGTTGTTTTATAGAGAGTGTATTCTTAGAAACTTGCATCAAAAATATGTTATGCTATTTACAGTAACCCTAAATAAAGAATGTGATTAAATAAAATGGTGTCTCTCCTGTTTACAGTAAAATTGCTGATCATTTTTACAAAAATACTATGCAGTCATTTTTCAACAGGTCAGCTATACTTTATTACTCTTACATTAGTACATTATGTAGCATGATTAACAGAACATAACTTTCTTTCCTCCGGTGTGACCTTGTGTTTTTTGCTAACAGTGAAGCTTATACGTCACAGTTAAAGAATTTTGATGGTGTGAAGATGGCGCATTTTTTAAATTAAAGCATAAAAACTCTTTTTTCAATATATTCTGCAAAACTTCTTTTTCTTTTTCTCGTGTCTGCCAATGGAAGGATCAGACACTTTCAATCCATTTTCAATTTCCACTTAATGATAATGAATGTCAGCACAGAAACAGTTCAATGATTCTTTTAAATGTGCAGTAATGGGAGACTGAACAGTTTCTTTCAAGTTAATCTTAATAAATGATAACAAAGCTGCACTTTTCATGAATAGGATACAAAATAGAAGCAGAAAGTGTTGATAGTCAGCCTCAGAAGGTCAAACTCACTATTATACAAGTTGTGTTTTTAAGCATTTTGTATAAGGTTTGCAAAGTTATATTGCAAAGCCGTTAGCAAATTTTAGGCTACATTTTTGGGTCTAAATACAGTTTAAAACCTGATCTGTTTAATTTTGTAATTTTCTAGCAATAGCCATTAAATAAACATCAAAATCATATTTAAAAAATCAATAATTTTAAAAGCAACAAAATTTAAAAGCAACAAATCTAGCCTAAACACAGCAGCCAGTAGGGGCTAGCTGGTTAAACTTCAGAAAAATATATTTTTCATGCACGTTGGAGGCGTTTAAAACAGTAAAACAAACAGAGAAACAAATAGTGTGAAACTAGTAATCATTCATCATTCAACAAGATACTGGCCAAGATTCTATTCATACAAACTTAATTGGCATCTCTTGCAGATAGCAGATTTTTGAGAAAGAAGCTTCCAACTTCAACCAAAACAGAATCATTAGAGCTGGAACTAGACAAATGATATGAAAAAAATGTATGAAAAATACACGTGAAAGAACAGGTTCAAGTGTGACACTGGTTAACTTAGAATATTTTAGAATCTTGCTACATTTAACTGTCAGCGATGTAACAAGCTGGACTGGAAATATCTTCTCGTGTCAGATCAGAAAAACACACACTCTCAGTGAGGTGCCTCTGGTGACACAGAGATTACTGTAATAAGACAAATTAATGTTTCAGAATCAGGCAGAGAGCAGGAGCACAGCGCAGTCATGAATAAAGCAAAATGGAAATGAGATAACTAGCAGCAAAACATGGTAAATAAAATAAGATGTGCTGCCTCAAAGAAACGGCTTTATAAAGTCTTCAAGTCTTTGCAACCTACCAGCTATTAAACTTGCTTCCATCTTACTTATCTGAGCCAAACGAGGAAACAGTCTACATTTTTAATTCACGCATTCGACAGACGTTTTAATTCAAAGTGATTTACAGTGCAGTTGCAATTTTAACCCCAGTCCTTGTGTTTTTTTGGGACTCAAACCCATGCAATGTTTTGCATTGTTGCAATACAGATTTACAGGAAAAAGGGTTTAGAAAAACTAGCTGATACATGAAAGAAGCATAGAAATATGGAAAAAAAAAGAGATAAATAGGAAAAATATAAAATCCAAAGTGTTACTGAGCTATGATGGCAGCTTTACAGACTACTATTTACCGTAATACCTCTTAAAATAATAATCAGCCTTAAACTCTTAGACCAGCATTGCTCCTGGTGAACGACACATAAACATTCTATCACACACGGAATGACTTTCAAACACGAGGAGCTTCAGGAGAACGGTAATGACAGCGGGCTTGTTGCGGTAATGTTGATACAGGAAAACAAAACAGGCTCATTTACCTATAGTGTTTTTTTAACATATGGCACAGCAGGAGAAAAATAGACGTGTTTGGAATATGACAGGCAACATCAATCAGGAGCAAAGCCCGGAAGGCAGCACACGTTGGGAAAAACAGGAGGCTCCTTACCAGGAAAGTTCTACCTCTCTGCCCCGTCAGTGCTTTCTGTCTGGATTCCGACAGACTGCTAGTCAAATAGCGGCTAAAATACGTTGCACTTTTATTCGGAAATTACTCAGAGACATAAAGCACAGCACGCTCCATGCAGACAATATTTCACGCCGATCATTTTGAAAGGCATAGAAATAAATGTAAATCATCACGCTATATCAACTTTTACAGCCCACTGAGGTGAGCTAATTTAATTCTGGTGGTTATATTTTTAACGCCCTACTGGCAGGGATTGAATATAACCATTTAAATGAACATAATCAAACTTTAGGAGACCAAAAATTAAATTAGACTTAAACAAAAATTACAATCACTTCCTTAACACAGATTTCACAAGATAACTTGCTAGCATTATCCACTAACTGTTGAAATGGCTTTTAAGAATATTCAGTGTCTTCCTCCTACGCAGCCTAAAAGCAGCGGTTCTGTTGTAGCTTTGCGAGTGCACACTAAATAGGGAAATATGGAGCACTAGCTCACCAGATTAAAGTCCCGTATGCACAGTTAATAAGTTCCAGGGAGCAGCTGTTTGAAGCCCCCTGCTACGCATGTTCTACAGTTCTGAATATATTCCTGAAGGCCCGATCACTGAATGACAGGAAAGTCAACACACAGCTCTGCTCCACAGGGAAGACTGTCACTTACTGTCAGATACTGTACTGCTGTGCCTGATTCGCATACAGAAAGCAGTTATGACACCTAAATGCCTGTCATTTCAATAGGACCAGTGCATACATTTCCCCCAGTAATACAAGAGACCACGAGAGGGTCTCACTTAATACAAATATAAATGGCCCTATCCTTTCCCAGACTGCCCCAAGTGTGTAGTGCACTATTCTGTCCTTTCTGCTGTTACTTTTAAAAATCAGATGCCAACCGGTTTAACCCACAACCAGTCCAGATTTTGAACTGACAGTCCAGCTAACAGGGAACGTTCTCAGAATGTTGACTAAAAGTTCAGTATGTTATCAAAAATGTTCTTGCAGTATTAGTAGAATGTTTCTTTAAGGTTATATATTGTATAGCAAAAATGCTATTCTTAAGTAGTTAGTGTAACGTTTTAAAAAGTTACAGAATTTGAATGTTTGAATATTGTTTGAATAACGTTTGCATAACGTTCTGATAACCAAGCAATAACGTTAATACAATTCTTAGAGCGTTCAAAATTACCATTACAGCATTTTTGTTACTTAATAAAAACATTATGGAAACGTTCTTAAAACCAAAAATTATTGGTAGGAAGACGCAATTATTCATAAATCCAATTAAACAATCAATAAAAAAAACATAAATCAATCATTTTAAGTTTTGATCTTATAGCTTATATAAGTTTTCACTTCATCTTAACATTTTATTGCAGTCGCTGTATTTATTTACTACAGTAAAATAACCAACACAGGAACTGGGGGTTAACACCTCCTTTCATCCCTTTATTTTGCAGCCACCGTTGAGTTATTTTTCATTGCTGCTGACATTTCGCAAGCTTCCTTCATCAAACTCCCAGTATCAGTCATCACACTGAGGCCTTACTAGTACAGATTAGGTGACAATTAGTTGAAAATGTCACCTTGTCTTCTTGTGTTAGCTCGATGCGTTTATCTTAAGATGTTCCACAGAAGGCTTTAGTTCCATTGGATTGTGAAAATGGCACTACGCCTTCTGGGTGTCACTGCTTGCTTATCCTCCGCCTGATATGAGCAAAACCTGACCCATAAAATTGATCATATATGAGAGACCAGTACCGTAGCAGATCACTTAAATCCATAAATCCCTGCTTTCTCAAACAAACACGACTTCCTTGCTTTTATCTTCACCTGACAGATGCAAAAGCAATTGGACAAGATGATTGTTTGAAAAGGTGAACTTTTTGGTTCTGAAGAGATCTTAAAAGAATCATTCTGACCGTGTGCAGGCATCATATCTGTCTACAGAGTCATCACCCTCCTGCTACATCATTTGCAGGTGACAGATTGATCTTTGCAGTCTTCAACAAACCATCAGTGAAACATACTGTGCAACTAAAAAGTGCAAAGCCTTATGGGAAATCATTGTTAGCCACAAGGGTGGCCCATACAGATGAAGAGGTTTCTGCTTAAGATCTGAAGACAAGGAAGCAATAGACATCGACTGGCTTTTAGACTATGCCTCTACAGCTATAAACGAAAGAGGTCAATATTACATGATAGAATTATGGTTTATTTAAGCAATAAGGTACAAGAGGTCATACTTTATCATGAATACAGTACAGTCACAGCTGAGGACATTGTTAGACAGAAATTTCACTATGTAATATTGACCCCTTTCATTTATATAAAAATAACCAATTAGCATCAAGGTCCAAAATGACTCATTGTATAATTGCTGTTACACAACAGAATAAAATATACCAGAAAAACACACAGGGGAGGAAAAACAAAGACGTGAAACGACAACCTTTATAGTCGTCTTAGGAATTTGAATAGCCATGACTCCCAATCCAGGAAGCACAATCAGAACAATCACTGAACGGCAAAGGTGGAATATGTAATGCCAACAGGAGAGCGTTCACCGTTTTTCCAAATGGACAAAAGTGATGTGTGCGCAAAACCTGCATTGCATTTCCATACCATTTAGGCATTTTCATCCTGCTCCCACAATGACCTTCAAGCATCTTCCCTCTTTTCCGGGTACATTGGTGCAGGGTGTGTGTGTGTGTAATGTATTCCCATATTTCTCCCTCGTGTGGTGCTGTTGAACACGGATCACATACATGAGTGGCTGTCTGGCAAAAACACATGCATGCATAACTCTACTTTGTCAAATGTGACTTTAGCATTGCAGTGACTGCCTTACCCTGTTTGCTTACAGATTAGATGGCGAAACAGCATTGCTTTATGATAGAGTGTATGTATGCGGGCACTGAGTGAGCAGAAGTGATAGGCTTTCCATCACAGATCCGCCCGAAGGTCTTTGTGTCTCAACACCAAACTC
Organism: Ambastaia sidthimunki; assembly: GCA_036877625.1. NCBI lineage: Eukaryota > Metazoa > Chordata > Actinopteri > Cypriniformes > Botiidae > Ambastaia > Ambastaia sidthimunki. The sequence goes on from JAZGTK010000663.1 coordinate 22,422, forward strand.
AGCTGGTTTAAATGTAGATACAGTGTTACATAATGCAAAATCTTTTCTGCATTGTTCTGTAATCGGAAAGCTCCCATTGGCATGCACAGGCCTCCATTTATTGGATATGTGAAAAATTTTAAGGGATAGTTCACCCAAAATTTTTTCCATTATTTATTCCCCTTCATGTCATTCCAAACCTGTGTAACGTTTTTGCTTCTGAGGAACCTAAAAGATATTTTTAAGTATGTTAGTAACCAAACAACACTGGTGCATGAATAACTTCCATTGCATGGACACAAAACCACTAAAACATTTTTCAAAACTTAAAGGTTTGAAATGAGTGATTAAATGATGGAAAAAATGTTGTTTTGGGGTGAACTATCCCTTTAAGACGCTCTTAAGACTAATCGCTTCTTTTTTAGACAAATGAAATGAGCTTGGATTGTGAACTTGTGTGACCCCCACTGCACTTGTTCTTGAAATATGGGTACTAAGAGTATTTTAAGCCTGTATGGAAAAACGCTCCCAAGAGGCAGATTAAGGAATACGGTTTTCCTCCCCCTCACTATATGGCAACATTTCTACTTAATCTCTCTAACAATCTGATTAGAGGGGCTGCATACAAACTAACTTACTGATAGCATCTCCACTGCTTATTTATAGCTATGGTGGCAAAGCTTTCTGCAGAGTGGGCATGAACACAGAAGAGGAGCCACCTGCAATGAACGTCTCTGAAATGTTCATAACAATCTGAGCAATGAAATCAATGGCAGTGATTTAAGTATGAAAGGCAACGGATTGTCAATTTCATAACAGATTATATCAATGATCCTCCAAGTGTTGAAGCATCACTGAACTGATCTACTGACAGATACTGATTGAGCTGTCAGATACGATTCAGCCTTTTTAATTCTATAAAGCAGCTCAGATCTGATCTATGTGATTCCCGGGAGCTTTAAAATGGAGCAGAACTGCTGATGTCTTCCTGTGAATATGCACAGTCCATCTTCACTCATTTGTTATTATACTGGATGAAAAATAAACAGATGGGTTTGGAAAGAGTATTAAAAATATATTACAGTCAACCGGATGGAGTCTGTGCAAATGTGCTGAAAGACATGAGCGATGGACTAAACAACACATTCTGAAAACACACAGAAGTCTTATACTGAAGTCTTATCTATTAACTTTTTAGTTTTTATGGCATAACGAAGAATTTCATGCAAATAGAGGTTAATGAAGAAATTATAAAGCATAAAAATTCACTGCACTGATCAAATGATCTGTAATGTTTTTATCTTACTTTTAAAAACAAAGCTGTTAACCAAAGGAAAACTGTAACATGCATGTAAAATTTCCAGTAAAAGTGCCAGTAAATTTCTTTCTTTCTTTTTTTCCCTCCTTTAATTTCCTGACACGGAGAAGAAAGCAGTCAGATTACATAAATTAAAACTGTAAAGATTGTATATCACTTCAGGAGAGACTCAGCGATCAATAAGGGATCATTATGCACACGACACTTTTTCAGACCCAGAGGAGCGACTTCTTAACACAGTTGGAGGATTTGTCCAGACAGCATTTAATGTTGATCAAACAATCACTTTGGAGCATTTTTCTTCATTCCTCTGTTATTGTTTTAACACCTGCACATCTGCCACGAATGCAAAAACACTCAAGAATCCCGACCAGGTAAACGTTGTGGAATCAGAGTGAGAAAGTGACAGAGTAAAAGTCCCTCGCCTCTTTCCTGTTTTCATTTTCAAAAGCATCTGCTGGATTGCAGCAAACTAGGGAAGATAAATTGTCCATCAACAGCTTTCGTAGGGAAGAACCGCAGATTTCTTTCCTTCCAAAGCAATTTATCTGAGTTCAGTCAAGCTTAAGTCAGATGGTGGTTTTATTTCTTCAGTCGGGAAAATAAGGCAAGAAAAAAAAGAGCGGGTCAATTTACTTCCTGGATTAAAATGGGCAATAAATGAGTTTCAGACGCAGCTCATTGGAAATTTCCAGGTTTTTTAGGCCAACTGTCCCTTAAAGAGTCATTGGCTGTAATCAGTCTAAAAGACCCAATTAAATATTCTTGGGAAATGGGTCACCTGCCAACCTACAACATGGAGATATTCAATCACATTTGTGCCGGTGTCTCTGTCACTGCAATTAGTCACCATCACCCTTAAAATAACCCCAATGATGAAGATAAAGCTGTCCTCAAAGCATGTTCAACCGCATTTATGGTATATGTACCCTAGCGTCTTGTATAACTGAAAAATATGGTTATAAAGCATGACTTTAGTTGATCTGATTCAGTACAGGGTTTACATTTCCAATTTATCCATCATTATCCTCTCTGTCAAAGAGTTATAACGTTGCACGTCTAAAAAAATGAACGTTGAAATGAACGACATTTTGAACGTTCATAGCAGATTCAACAAACATTTTTAATGTTTTCGTTATTAATGGAAATGTTAGGGAAACATTCAAACAGCCTGAAATTGTTAGCTGGGCCACCGTTACTTCAGATCCTGGACAGGTGTTGAGGAACCCCACAGAACATAGCTCATTAACCTTATTAAAAGTGGCCTGTGCTAACAGATCTGTTAGCTGAGTAAAGGTTGTGTTGGTGTGTCCTGTTTGATGTGTTTTTCACAGCCACATCACTAAGTTCTCACAAATGCTTCAAACATGTGTGTTATGCTAACAGATTGTATCTGCTACCACTCAACACCTTGTTGTTCCATCTTAGTTTATGTTCCAGCACCACATATATTGTCTTTAAAGTCCTTCTTCATAATAAGTGGGTCTTTCAGGCTTTTTGTGGCTTATTGTTTGGAAAAAGCAACATTCTATTTTTGTGGGAATTGAATGATCTAGACAGAAATTGATGTAGTTTATAATAAAGTGGCTGAGCCCCTAGTGTTCTCAAGGTGGGATGTGCAGAACATGTTCCAGTCTCCCGAGTACCAGCTAACAATTTTAGCTTGTAAGAACGTTTCCCTGTTGTTTTCATTAGGTAACAAATATGTTTAAATTTTATTTTGAAAGTTAAAAACATCCATTTTTTAAGACATTGCATTAACGCTATTGCTTGGCTATAAGAACAGTATACAAGATTATTTTAAATCTTTTTAAAACATCCCACTGACAACCATTTTGATTCAATTGTTTATACATATTCAATTTTTAATATTTTAAAAAAATTTAATGAACATTACTGTAAGAAAATTTTCTTTGACAGAACCTTTACAGAACATTAGCCAACATTATAAGAATGTTTCCTGTTAGCTGGGGACATACTGTCATTAACAAGCAGATGGTCAACTTGCATCTGATAATAAAATGCACCAGCAGTGGTTGGATCCACCCAAGGGACGCAAAGCAACAGATTCTATGATATTGCATATAACAGAATACAGTTTCCTGTCATTCCGCAAACAACTAAAGCAGAGGTGGGTACAACATTATTAAAACTGTGGGACAGATATTAATTCTTTCAGGTGATCCATGTAACCACTGACCCCAGTGTTTATTAGCTCTGTAGAGGGCAGCACATTTGCAGGCTAAAACAACAGCATGTGAAGAGTCCTGCTGCAGGTAATATGGCCACAGTCCAACAGTGAGGAGTTGTACATATGGGTCACAAACCATGTGTCTTGGGTTGCACCATCTGTTCTACAAAAATGGCAAGTCCACCTCCTTTCTAACATCATTTGCTCGCATGTCTGTTGTTAGTGAGCAGAAGGATCTACATGCAGATTTTTATGCAAAAGTAAGACACAAGGCTGAGAAACCAGTGCTCACCAAATGCTACAAAGACCTGGCTTTGACCTAAGACACAGGAAGTTACATATGTACACTAATAAACTAAATTAATTGAACAAGAAACATGACGACAACAAAAACATGACAGCACAACTTCAAAATAAAAGACACAAGATTAGACCGTCGTGAAACATAGGTGGCGAGAAAAACTGGTGAAACTAAGCAAACGATCTATTTTAATTCAGTGCAAAAGTGGAGTGAGGACCATTAGCTCCAGATTCACATTATTAGCGGAGATTTAGTGGAGTAAACCACACTTCACTTCAACATTATTATTCCCGATTGCTTAAAGCACAAAGAGCTCATTCATTTAATTAGCCAGTGTCCTTACATTGCCCTTACATAATAATTTAAGGGAGACAAATCTGTGTCTATTTTTTTTTTCTCTGAAGCTACAGGGGCAGATCTCTTTCCTCAGAGTCGCCAGTGAGCTTTCAGAGAAAATTACAGAGTAACTGTTGCTTTGTGTGGTGAAACGTCCCTCTATCCTCAAACGTGTTGCCAATCCAGTACGTTTAAATGCAAAAAAGGTGGTTCTGTGTGTTAACTCTGATTCCGATTAAACAAACATAACAGTTTACCACAAGATAATTACTTCACAATCTGAATAATTTGCATTCACATTTTCAAAACACATTTGGCAGGTGATTTTATCCAAAGCGACTTATGGTGTATTCAGGGTAAACACTTTTATCAGTTTTGTGTTCCCTCAGAATCAAACCCACATACGCTGTTAGCACAATGCTCCACTGACTGGGCTGCAGGAACACCTGTAATTAAAATGTATGAGGACTTCTCCACACAGCATTGCTTTTACACCAGGAAACACTCCAGGTATGCAGCAATTTTGCTGTACTTCATATGAGTAGTTATTTGTCATAGCTGACATGGCTGCTGATGAAGATATTAATGTTTGGAGCATTTGTGAGAACTTGAATGTGGCTATGAAAAAAAACACATCACACACCTACACAGCCTTTAGCCACCTAACAAGGAACGTTCTCAGAATGATGGCTAATGTTCTCTTATAGTTCTTTAAAGTAATCTAAAACATTACTGCAGTTAGTAGAACACTTTTAACATGATATATTATATATATCAAAAATGTCTTTCTTAAGTTATTAACGGAGCCAAGCAATAATATTTACACAATGTCTAAAAAACTGGAGGTTTTGAACATGCCTAGAACTCTCAAAATACCATTTTGAGTTTTTGTTACTTAATATTTACAATTCCATTAGTTTTGAGGATATGAAAGTGACAGTATGATGTCTCTGTGGCTCTCTAATGTTAGACCTGCTCCTTTTAAAAACTAACCTTGATCTTTAGAAACCTTTTGAAATGCTTGCAGAATTTGCAGTGTGTTCTGTTCCAGGGCCAAACATGAGTAGTTTTCTTTAGATCTACATATTGATTCATTTTTGTGGAGAGTGGGTTAATTAAATGTGAATTGTAAGCCTGAAACAAAATATTGAGCATGCTGGACAGAGGAGGGGAATCTGTCCTTTAGATGTTAAAACACCAATCAATACAGCATAACCCAAGAGTATCTGTCAACAGCCTGCAAACGAATGGTATTGAGAAAGACCTGCAGGAGGATTAAATAACTGGCTTCAGACACTGTGAGGTTTTGCTGAGCATCAATAATGAGGTGTATCACAAACCAGAGGCCCAAACGGACGCATCTACAGAACATTTTAATAGAACAGTGAGTTTTAGTTTGCTTGAGATGAATTTGAAATTGTAATGAAATTGTAGAACCCAATTATAAGTGATTTAAAATTCAAACTCTAAGAAATTGAGTTTAATAGAGAAATGAGAATCATTAGAAAGATCACACCGAAATGGTTACAAAAACCGAGCAAAAACTGGAAGGTTTCCTTGGTAACATAAATTATAGTAACATAGGGTCTGTACTAACAAATATAATACAAAGATTTTTCTACCTTAACTGAAAATATGGGCACACAAAAAACCCATATTGTTTAAATGAAACTCATATTTAAGTGTGCCATAGACAATAAATTCTGTTCTTTGGCATTTTAATGACAAAACCAATTCAACAATTGTTAGCATCTATCATCCATGAAGGACATTCTAGGGAAAAACAACTAATTCAAACTAAGGAAACTGTGTCACATAAAAATGTATGAAAATTTACAAACTTAACGCTGAGCTTCACAGTAGCCCTCATGGGGACAGAAAATCTTCAGTGGAGGGCTGAAAAACTACCTGCCACCACGATGTGTAATTTGCAATGTGTTCCACGTAAGCCAGCCAAGATCCCAGCTAACAGAAACATTCTCAGAACATTGGGTAACATTCTCTAAAAGTTCTCTCAACGTTATCAAATTGCAAATTGCAGTAACATTAGTAGAATGCTTTTTTAAAGTTATATATCATATCAAAAACATTATCCTTAAATTGTTGGTGGAATGTTTTAAAACTCAACAGAATCTAAAAAAAAACATTTGAATAGTATTACTACAATTATTTAATAATGTTAATACAATTAACCTACAACAAACTGTAGGTTCTAAATGTTCCCAAAACATTTTAAATAACATTTTTAATGTTTTCATTACTTAACAGAAACATTAGGGAAACATTCTTACAACCTAAAATTGTTAGCCGAGATTGAGGTTGAAATGGAGCAACAATGTCAAGTCACTTAAGGGTATTTCTGACAAGACAAAATGCCACAATGCCATCTAAAAATTTGAGAATTCTCTGACACTTAGCTGAGCTATGGATTTCTGGCTTCAAAAGAAACAAGAGCCTTCAGGGCTTTCTAATCAGTTGTGGACACAGTATTTGTGACAAGAAATACATCCACCGGTTGCCAAGGATTCACCTGAGAAGATTCACTAGCAAACGCTATTGATCCTCAAGCCTGATTTGTGTCTGATATCATTTCCTCCATCAAGAGTTCGTGGAGCGAATCGAGGGTTGCCAGACTACATTAAAGCAGGAACATTTTGATTAGAAAAGAATAAAGCTTTAAGAGGGAAGGAATTACATATTGATGGAAAGCATGTCCAGGGAATTGAAAGGCACAACATTTTTAGACAAACATGCCATTTATTATGTCCAAACAAACCCAGCGCCCTGGGCAGCTGTTTAATATTAAAACAACGAAAGATGAAGCTGCACTGTTTGTTTTGTGGTTGATCAGGAAAGTAACCTTTCTTGTTCAGTATTACTGTTTGATAAATAAGTACATTAAGCTCCTAAACATAACAAAGAACTTAGCGTACATTCGCTGGTTTACGTTTAAGAATTAAGACAATGACTGTTGTCAAATGCAATCCAAATGATTTAATTACACGAGAAAAAATGCAGAAATGTTCTAAACAGAAAGCATTGCGTCCAGAAACCATTATGCTAAAGCATGCGCCAATCCATTATTTATTCATCCACTCGAACACAGGGCTTCTCAGTGAAGCCCTAGCACAAAATTTGTCACCCTTCTAGAACAAAATCTGAACATAAGGACTTATTACTATCACAGGCTATTAAATTGTCCCTCAAGTGCACCGAGTGGAGAGAGGCAGTGTTACTGAAGGTCAAGGGTAAATGTGGTCCTTTAAGTGCACAGCTGTCTTCCTGTGTTTCATTGATTGAGTTCAGACGGGAATTCTTGGAAACAGCTGGACTCAAATAAAAAAACAGACACTTTTTATCCGGATGCTGCAAGAGTATCTTTTTAGATTATTTACTTTTAGGATTATTTATCAGCGCTCTCAGAAATCTGATAACTGTTGTATATGAATATTTCTTTTAAAGTTTGTAGAGGTAATATTGGATAATGTTTTATTGGTGCCACCAAAGAAACTCGTGATGCACTGTACAATCATTTCATTATAAAAGAACATGTTATTCACTCGGATTAATTAGCTAACCAAAAAGGTGAATCTGCAATGCAAAAAAATTTTTTTTACAAAAATATGTGATCACACTATGAAATACAGAGCAATTATACCCAGATGCTTGAAAAAACTCTTGATAAATCTTTAAAAAATAAACCAGTGTAAAAACACATACAGCAGTGTGACAGTAAGAAAGGTAATTGCCTGGAAAAAATGGTTACATCCATTAGGAAGAAATATATATGCATTACTTGTGATTGTCATGTAGCCTCCTTAACTGGAGCTTGGAAATTGAACATTTCATCTATTCTTACAGAACCTGTAGGAGCTACTGACTTGAACCTGTTTAACTCTGTTACAGCCTGAAATACTACAAACTGACTGTGATTACAAATTGAAAAATCCTGGGATTTGTTGGTCAAACAGTTTTTTGTCAAATATAATATTTGCCACTGTGCCATTGTGGCCAAGTGGTTCTATCCGTGTCCCACCCATCCTAAACAATACAGACAATAGCAATTGTGAGCTTGTCTAAGAACTTTTCCAACAGCATCTAAATATCTTACATTTTGTTAGAAGCTTTAGAAGTTGCCTTTTACATTATTTTCTATCTGTTCTTTTCTTTACATCTGCAATATCAAAAGGTATCAGAGGCATATCAGAGCACAAAAGGCAAAAACATGCAGCCAGTCTAAATGCCTTTTTAAAATCTCTGTGGAGCAAAACTCAAAAAGTTCAAAGTAAAACCACAACCAAAAAAAAATCTTCTTTTTTTGTTGTTCTATTCATCTATAGCATCCCAGATACAGAGATCTTACTTTGAATGTGTGCAACCTTCACTTCATTAAATATTAAAGTCTCAACACACCAGACAATAACTAGTATTCTGTGCACTGTCCTCTTTCAGACCAGATCTCACTGTAAGCCACACATCCTATGACACAACAGAATCATCAAAGGCTATTTACATTTGATTCATGTCTCTATCACTGTGAAATAAAAATGAGATCAATATGCAATTACAGTTAAAGGAGACAATAAAGAGATCTTACTAATAGTAAATTAAATCAACAGAAATAAGTCCTTTACATTTACATTACATTGATGCATTTGTGAGACACTTTTTTCCAAAGCGACTTTCGGTGCATTCAAGTTGCACATTTTATCTGTATGTGTTCTCTGGCAATCGAACCCACAACCTTTGGGCTGCTAATGCAATGCTTTACCAACTGAGCTACAGGATTTTTATTTAACATTGTAATATTCAAAAGCACTAATGCCTCAACAACACCGGGTTAAAAATGTTTGTAACACTTTGGGACTAGTTAGCTGGTTACACTCATAAAATGTATAACTAGAACACGCTTTAAGTTGCTTCCATCTGTCAACCCTAAATGTATTCACTGTATTATTTACAGGTGCTGCTGGTAACAATTACATACATGCATTTTTATGACATACAGTAAAGATACATAGTGTAAGTGTATTAAGATATTAACATGCTTATCCAGCCGTTAAGATAACCATTCAACAACATGATACAGTGTTTCACCCCACAGTGTCATCAATGCCCTAAATGTGGCCTTCAGCCTTGCCTTAGATAGCTTCCATATACCGTATATAAGAGCTCTGAGCCTATAAAAAACCCATTTAATATGATACAACCTGTACCCTATAAAACTCTTCGCTTGGATAGTCTAATATAGTAAGCCTACATGCTGATTAAATGCCATAAAAACTTAAAAAAAATATTAAATCCGAGGCACAGGGAAAGACATATGATGCCTTTAAGATGGCAGTATTAAACTATCAGAGTCACTGTGCCAAATCGAACACATTTTTGCTTATCAGTCTAATTAACCTATCCTGAGTGAGCCACCAACTCTAAATCACTTCCCATCTGTCAACGCTATGAAAGTGTCATCTTTGCCCCCCCGCCCCGTTTCCACTGACGTGCCAGCAATCAGTCTGATTCATGAACGTGACTGTCGCTTTCTGCATATTAGCACAGCCACTCCGAAACCAAATATAACCTCCGCTAGCGTGCTAATCTATTAGCATACACTTCCTGCTTGCGCTTTATTGTTGGTTTTGTTTCATCCCATTATAACAGGATGTGAAAAATAAAGCAGTTTTGCAAGGTCAAAGTGGTTAAAGCTAAATTGGGAATGCGTTGGAAGATGTTCTTCTGCTAAAAGAAACTGGAGACTCTGAGAACACTGTGGAGGAGAGGAGGTGAACCACGGTCGCCCTCTCTGCCTGCAATGGGCGATGATTTGTGTTAAATGAGAGCTGAGCGGACATGTCTTTATCTAACAGGAACCAGAGCCCAGTTGTTCACACACACCGCTCATGCTGGCCAATTGTAACACACTAGACAGGACACAGTGTATCTGTGTATCTATGGCCTGGTTCCAACCTGGTTCTAACGTTCATTTCAGGTGATCAGACCATAAACTGACAACTGTCACTAAACGTTCTAGATCCTGTTTGCACTTGTATTTAGAGCTGATCTGAGATCAGATCACCTCAGATGTTAATACTGAAAAGTCTAGTCAGCGATCTTGTCAGAAAACAAGTGACAATAATCCATTCTTGCCCATTCTTAAACCTCTATTAGAATGAATTAGAAAACAATAACAGAACTGACTGAGAACGTTTATTTGTTTACTCTGATTGTTTATGGACTAAAAATAACAACATATTTAGTGTAGTAATGACATAACAAGAGAATGTTGTAAATCTAACCCAACATATATATGTTATAGTATAATGTTTAATTTTCAATATATAAATAAATTACAAAAAAAACAAATGTCCATACTTCAAGTTCTAAACTGGCGTTTGGCAGGATTTTCCAATTCTTTGAACAAACACCCGCCACAAATCCTGTCTAAGGGTTGAGATGAAGATTTGAGGATGGGAGGGGTGCAGCGTGTCATAACAGATGTATATCTTTCAAAACCATCACACATACACACTTACAGACCCTGCCAGACATATCAAAAAATCCAAAGAAAGAAAAACATATTGCCGTGGCTTATTTGTGTTCCCCTTGCAGATGGTTCATACTGTATAGGATACAACTTATACCCTTAGTTTTGAGACCTGTTTACATCATACATATTCATCACATACCCGTGAAAATACACGGCAATTAGACACAGCCGCAGTTCTTTGCAAAGCACAGAAAATAAGACGACAATCTCCACCGATTTAATTACTCTCAGTAAAGGTGAACGTCATCTTTGATATCCATGGTGCTAAATTATCATTCGCTAAATTGTTTGGGATTTAAGCGGGCATTCCTTCAGTTATAAACGGCTGGCCTTTACATTCTCAGCTTCCATTGATACTGCACAGGGAAAGTGGGACACCCTTGTCCTTTCAACAGCATTCAGTGATGCCGAGGGCTATCAGACAGTCACAACTGAACAGCACTATTGTTACTCGCCCTGCGTCCCAATTTGCATACTATCCCATACTATAGTATTTAAAATTTAAATCAATACATCACAAATCATGGTATAGTATGCAGATCTGTGCACACTCTAATGGTCAATATTACCCACAATTCATTGCAAGAGGGTTACACTACACTAAATTAATAAAGCAAATACACTATGCTTCACCAAATTATTAAACTATACAGTAAACATGACATACGAAACAATGAATGAGTAAATGTTAAAATGCAAGTTGTATTTTGATGTGTGTGATTCCTAACAATCACAATGTTGTCTAGGCAACAACAGTCACTTCCGCTATGTGTTAGTATGTCCCAGAACTTGCATACTCTTTTGTTACACACTTAAATGTATATACTTTCCCATAACAAAAGTAGGACATGCTTTTAGGGTGTAATTTAAGTAGGCGAATTGGGATGAAGCATGAATTTTGACAAGATCAAAAGAATAAAAGTTGTATCATTAAAAACAAAAAACATTTATATCTATTAATAAGACTTTGAGAGATATTTCTGTTGTGTGTTACAAAACTATTCTATGACAATGGCATGAAAGAAAACCCAGACATTCACAACACGACTGGTAGACATGAACAGACTTTGTCTTCTTACATTACGTGATTTGATGCAGTCACTGCAGAAATGTGCTATATAACAAACATAATACAGCAAAAAATAGTAGCTACACCTGTTTTACAGTTTCTTTCACACTTTTACTTTTAAAAACAGTGACATGTAAATAGCCAAGACAACCGCGCATTTATGTAAATCTCTGCCGTGTGAACTGACACTATGTGTCTGTCACGTTTTACAATACCTGCCAGTCTGGTGTGACTGCTGGATGTTTTCATTTGGGCTTTCAGTAATTCTCAGAGACGGAGATATGAGCTGTGTGTCATCTGGTTTTAAAACCAGACGCCGTCTTCACCGGATCTGCTCGCATTTTTTTAATAAAGTTGCGGTGCCCCAAACACGTTTATAAATTAATGAAACAAACGACTCAAATTGAGTAAGTTTGACGGATAAACACCCTCGTATCAAAAAACCTTGGTGTCAATTGTGGCAAAACTTTCCATTGCATAGACGTTATTCACAGCTATCGCGAGAATACAAACACTAGCTAGATAACACTATTCTTAACACTTACTATGTGAAGGTATCACACTAAATTACTAAAAACTAAACTTGTCTGAGATCATGACGCTCTTGAACATATTTCACACATATTTCTCTAGTTTTGATTTTTACTTCTACTTTCTACAGCTTAACTCATCTAATATAAAATGCAAAATATACATATTAACCTAAATTAATATTATTTGTATATTCCCATTTCTTGCAATGTAATACGCATCTCGGGCAAGCCTTACTAGCAGTGCAACGATGGCCTGTCACAACGGTTTCATTGCATGCAATGCATGCTGACACTTAAAAGCTGTCTTGTGATACAAGGTGTTAATAAAAAGTGATGAGAAAAGGTAAACTCAGCAGTAAAGATCAGTTTTTGATTAACATACTGTAGGATAACGCTGCTCCGGTCTCTCCATCACTAGTTAGTGCATCTTAAATGGATCAGCACTGCCCCCTATTGGTGCAATGACAACACAGAGCGCTGCACTGGTAAACTGATGACACTGCTAATGATGTATTCATCCCCAGGGGCCATTTTTATTGCTCCGAGGTTGTTCTTTCATAGTTCAAGAGACTTAATGGCATTCTCAGTTTTGTCTAATTTAAGTATCAGCTTTGTCTCAGCTGTTGCCCCTAAAATTCCTTACGGGAAATAAAAATAAACATAAATGAGTCAATTGACATACAGTAAGAGGATAACAGCCATAAAATTAAAATAATCGCATAAGGCATAAGTAGCTGGAAAAACAAACCACACTAAAATATCTATAACATAAAGTCCTTTTATATAGAGTCCCTTTTAACATAATAACAATAAAGTGAAAAAATAATGTGGTTGTGAAACATACAATTTATATTTTTCTGCATTTTGCTGATGTACAGTATTTGGAAAATTAAAGGACAAATTGCTGTGCAATTTGCTGTGGACTCATGAAATCTATTTTGATTAAAACATGAATATGAGACAAATGTACAGTAGGTCACAGTTTTGGACATTTTTCAACGCTTTTCTCTCAGAGTCACTAGTCATCATCTTGGCTTATGTGTGTTTTCACCAAACACAAGACTGCAGAAGCAATGAACAGAACTGATACACATTCCTGCTTTTAATGTGTGAACAAATAGTGCAACAGAACCCAGCTGATCACTTAGAAACAACTGTGAGCCAATTGTCTTAATGCTTTGGCTCACAAAGTTAGACAAAGAGATAAAACTCTGTTGTCCTTCTAAATTGGTAAAACGTTTAGCGTTGAAACAGCCAAATAACAAAATGTGGCATTCTGTACTTTTGCCCCATTAATCTTTTAATCATAACACATTCCTTGACTCCACAGCAAACAGAGCAATTTTCTTTACTGTCCCAGCACTGTATCTGTTGGTTTTTTGCTAACAATCTGAGTATATATCTGCACAGACGAGAAACAGTCAAGTCACAGAATATCGAGGCACTTTAATTGTTCCAAGAAATCACATCAAAGCCATAGAAAAATCTGAACCAGAAAAACTTTCTTTTTGTGACTTTTAAAACTGGGCCAAGTCTAGTTAGAAAATTGACCCAGGGCTTATTCACAGCCACTGTAACAGGCGTGTGAATTATGAGTATTCTGTCTGAAATACAATGGATTTGCACAAAGACAGAATGAAATAGGTTGAAGACTGGACAAAATGAATAGCTGTCAGACTGATTAAGTAATGTGTCAGTCAGTCTGTCAATATTATTGACATATTGAAAGCAATTCACACATAACATATAGGTGCAGAGGAAAGCTGTAATAGTTAAAGTAAAAATAGGGTTTAAAGAACATTGTTTCTTTCATCTCTAATGTATGTACATTTATACAGTTCAACAATGCACAATGTTCAGTACATATAGCTGTTCCTGTAGCTCAACTGGTAGAGCATTGTGTTAGCAACACAAAGGTTGTGGGTTCGATTCCCAGGGGCCAAATACACTGTATGTCGCTTTGGATAAAAGTGTCTGCCAAATGAATAAATGTACAGCAAATTTGTGTTTAATAAAAGACTAACATGGAAAGAGGATATCTTAAATTTAATATAGCCAAAGTATGTAATCAGGTAGCTAAAAATAAAGCTTCTCACATCTTCATCTCAAATCAAGGATACTTCCATATGCCATTTTTTCATACTCAAACATGCTCAGTATAAACAGCATCATAACCAGCTGTCATTATGAGACACAAAACATTTGGGTGCATTATCTAAAAGGATGTTTTCAATATTCCAATATAGAGTTTATGTAGTTCAGTCTTTCTCCATTAGCCCCAAATCCAAAACTGGATCCAAAGTCGGTGGTTCAGTTCACACCCAATATAATACAATTTAGTGAAGACAGTTTGTTTTAAAGATTTCTTCCACCCACATGTTAAGCTTGCAACTAAGATCTGTAACGCTCAGGTGTTAAAGACATAGTTCACCCAGATAAAGAAAATTCAGTCATTTGCTTACCTTCACGTCTTTCTAAACCTGTGTGACTTTTCTCTGTGGAAACACAAAAAGCAGTGAATAGTAGTAACAGCAGTAAGTTAATAGTGACTGTCTCTTTAATGGAGAGGTTATTGGTGGGTTTTCTTGTTGCTGTCGGTATTCACGTTCATCAGTTTTTGAAGTATTAAGCTCTTTCATGAGAAGTATTCATATCAGATTTTGACATTTACTTCAAGTCAGCACAATTCGCACAACCTCAGTTGGCGGAGCAGGAGAGAGGCAAGCGAAAATGCTGCGGTAAACGCAAGATCACAAGCCAGATGATGATGTTGCTCTGAGATACGATCTCTCGTTTACAATGCAGTTGTTTAGATGTCAGCAATAGAGAGGTGAACACGCCAAAACGCTTCTTCAAGCCCGCCGCATAACATGCACAAGAAAGAAAAACTTTTCAGTAGGATTAAGTAAAAAGCACAGACGTTCTTTTGAATCTTTTGCATGCATGTGCAATGCTTTTATTCAACCGAGTTCATTATTAATTGTGTAAAGAAAAAGTTCAGGGCACAATGGTATACCTTGAATTCACTGTCTGCCAAATGAATAAATGTAAATGTTATATTTGCTCAAGACTAAATTGCTCAAGACTTAACTTTGAGGTTTGTGTTAATGATCATGTTGAGTGATCTGCTATGAGGCACAGAGAGGGTAAATGTTAAACTCCTCCCTGAATTCTTCTCCTAAGTACCCCAAACTATACCTGCCCCCTGTCCCTTTACCATACAGAGGATTAGTTACAGCACTCCAGCGTCATTAAATATGACATTTAAACAATATGCAAATATTCTTCTCCTTAAACCGGAACGCTCAGAAAACACTGTGGAGTTAGTTCTTTTCAAATCTTAGTTTATGCAAAACAACGTGCAATTGACGTGGTGCATCTATGTTTATTCCTAAGCTATTTAAACTCGCATTGGTCATCGTCTGAATTATCATTCACTATGTGGAAATTGTTGGCCTGTGTTCTTATGGCCTCTATAGTGCAAGCGCGTAATCTACGGAAGAGACGCACCGTATGCCCAAATGTGTGCGATTTACCCCGTTGTTCGTCGGCTCTAGAGTCGTGTTACTTCGGCCTGGTGAAGGACAGCTGTAACTGCTGCACGGTCTGTGCGGCGGGAGAGGGCGAGTTTTGCGGAAAAAGTGAGGACGGAGTTTGCGGACAGGGAATGACCTGTGAACATCCACCTGGCACCGAGCGCGGCACCTGCGTTTGCGACTCACATGAGCCGGTGTGCGGCAGCGACGGAAGAACGTATCCAAGCATCTGTCGGCTGAAAGCTGAGAACAGACGGGCTGAGCTGAGCGGCATACCCGCTGTCATTTTCATCCAGAGAGGGCCCTGCGAGACGGGTGAGAAAAAGAACCGCTAGCTTCTTTGGGGGGATGTTCCTAACACCTGGATAACTTGACAGAAGTTAATCACAGTCTAAACGGTGTTAGTTATTTATTATTTCACCCCCCAAGATGTTTATTTCAAAAAGCCAGTTTAAATAAAGCAAATGTAGCAGTTGGCAACAAGTAGGTGCGAGAGACCCAAGGTTACATTACATTGGCATAATAAGGTGTCATAAATATAAAAGCTATTAAAGCTATTCTAACAATAATACCTATAAGCTAATCTTTACAGAATTGGTGTACGAATACAAATAAGGTACATTTTCTGCCATAACAATTATAGTTTATTTCACTCATTTTTATCGTCATCATAAATATGATTCATCATAACTCCCCATTGCATTTAAAACCACAAATCAACCGTTTTACGCGCATCCAAACGCAAATCTGTCTTTCTGTATTATGAAAGTGTGTATTTATCAAACGTGCATACTCATGTATTTATATCTTTGCATATTTTGTTGACGTGTGTCATTTCTATGACTAAAAATAGCTGTTATTATCAATGCAGAGAAAGTAAAAGAAACATTCAAAAGTCATTCAAGGGGCATATCACAAAAGACTAACTACAGCTTGACTTTTCGGCTTCATGCAAAATTCAAGCAAAACCTCTCATAAAAAAGTAAAAAGAGGCATTTATGTGATAATGGATTTATGGCTCCAGCCACAATTCTGCGCAGTAAAAGAGGCGCAGCATTTTAAATCTTCTTCAATGTCAAGAGAACTTTGATAGCATAAGTTTTAACACATATCATCAGCGCAGGCATTCAGTAAAATTACATACTGCTTGAGCAGTGATTGGTTAATGTTAATGTCAATAGCACTTGTTGTAACAAGCCAAGTCATGGGGCAACTATTGTGTTCTATTGGAATCTTATGTTTGCATATACTTATACATAAAACACTGTTGCATTGTGTATCATATTAGCATGAATGCTATAACAGAAATTTATAAATGACTTTCATTTAATCATGCTACTGTTGTAACTTTCACCTCTTCTATATTGCAGTTATTTGTATATCATATAAGAAAATGACATTTTTAGTTTTAATCTCTCCTTTCCACAGTATGTGTGTGTCAAATGGTCCCCATACAGTGGGTGCAAATTGCCCTGCACTGAGAGATTGTGTTTTATTGTTTTCTATAATTGCGGGTATTGTCAGCTGGTCATGAATCAATAGCAATGTGTGACTTCTGCACAATTCCACAATCACATCCAAATCACAATCATTCCGGCTGATAGGAGATCAGTGAGGAAAAACGACTACATGACTACAAAATGAGTGTTGACTTATCAGGCTTTCCAGAACCTGTAAGTGTTATTTATAAATCAAGACTATTTTTAACTTTCAACAGACAAAACAGTGATGAACAATCATAGAAACCGCACACATTTCAAGATGTTTTATCACTTTAATGAACTATCATTTAAGTTAGTATATAATCTAGCCAACTTCTAAAAATATTTACCATTTCATTATATACAAATACAAACATAATACATATACACATACACTTATTATATCTATTATATTAAGATTCTGAAAACACAACCAGATTTAATCTTGGCTTCCATCCAAGAGAATCAAGTTGATTTAGTTTTGACAGATATGCCTTGGGATATATGATCCATCTATGAAAATCGTGGCATGTTCCACTATTCTGTGCCAAAATCAGGAATCCCCAAAGGGCTGGAAAACATAAAGTCATAAAGCAATTCAGTTCTGAAAGTGGACTCAGTATGCAGGGAGTGCCAGTTTAATCTAGTAGTAAAATGCTACGTGCATTACATAACATGATTTGACACATAACATGATTTGCATTCACATCTAAAAATGTGATCGGTCAGATTTTGTTGACAGAAAAATGAGAAAGAGGATTGGATTACCAATAGTAATTCATCATTATACATTTCTATTCTGCTCTAGTCTCTCTCTCTCTCTGTCTATATACATATATGTGTGTGTGTGTGTGTGTGTGTGTGTGTACACATATATATATACATAAACACATGTATATGTGTGTGTGTGTGTGTGAAACCTACACTCTACATGCAGTGTCTTTCTCTCAGAGGACACAGCTGCTGACAGCTGCTGACAGCTGCCACAAACTTGAAGATAAGCATCCAACATCAATTTATGCAAGACTGTATGTGACTTTGACAAGTTTTCCCCCAGTGCATTCAGGTGAAGCACGACGCTCCTCAGGACTGTTTGTTTCACGCATAACTTGTGCCCACACGTTACTATTGCTGATGTACATCAGAACAAGAGCTACATTGTGACATTTAGATTTGCAAGGCTAAGCTCGGATCAAGTTTATATATATGGATCTCGGTTTATGTACAGTATATGTTTTCCTCTCAATTACTGTTTTGAAAACTGTACTTTGCTGTTAGTGCTCCTATAGCTCAGTTGATAGAGCATGTCGTTAGCAACGTAAGGGTCACGGGTTCAATTCCCAGGGAACACACATAATGATAAGCTGTTTAGCTTGAAAGCACTGTGGATAAACGCATCTACAAAATGCATAAATTTAAAAAGAACATTCTGTAGAACAAACCAAATTTTAGCACCTTTGTAGAATTTAATGGAAGAATAATGTTACAGTTCAGTAATGTGATGTCACCAAGCAAGCAAGTTTGTAACACACAATTTAATTTATGTCATTTACGTCTGGTCTGTTTGCTCCAATAGGCTCCCGGAATCCAAGCAGTATGCGCTACAAGTTTAACTTCATAGCAGATGTGGTGGATAAAATTGCCCCTGCTGTGGTTCATTTAGAATTGTTCAGAAGGTAAGGACAGATGGTGGTGGCTGTGTAGATGCTAAGAAGAGACTGACTGCCTAAAATTGCTGGGTATTCTTAGCTGTCACAGAATGAAGGCTTCAGATGTGATTAAATGGTACAGTCACAGTTTCTGTTTGGCTGTTTAGATGGAGGTTTAAAAATGAGTGGAAAATAAAGATGTAAACACTGCTATGTGTGACATGACAACTGTTAATGCAGTTACGTGATGTACAGTATGATTTATTCGTATATTTTATGCGAGAAACAAATTAGCATGGTGTCATCACCACCAACACGTTTTTAAACAGCTGCAACATATTTCATAACATAGTTTAAACAGATCTAAATATTTAATAATATAAAAAAGCAAGAAGATGGATTTCATGCAAAAACGTTTTCAATAAAGCCAAATAATGTGGTTCATAGTCTGGAAGTCTGATCTCCGTGTGTTTATCTTTCCCAGACTTCCATATTCCAATCAAGAGGTGGCTGTGTCTAGTGGTTCAGGGTTTCTAGTGTCAGAGGATGGGTGGATCGTCACCAACGCACACGTTCTATCTGACAAGCAACGTATCAAAGTGGAGCTGAACAATGGGATGCTCTATGATGCCACAATCAAGGATGTGGACCAAAAACTAGACATCGCTCTCATTAAGATTGACTCAGAAGTGAGTAAATTTATATGTTTCTGAAGGTAGATCAATACTGTGTTAATACTACACATAATAATATCATAAATAATTAAGCACCAGTATCTTGTTTATACTCCAACACTGTAGGTGGCGCTATTGCACCATTTAACATTTTGCCCTAAGACACACAATGGTTACAGTCTCCCTACCTTCAAATTTTGAATGATTAATTGGTCTAAAAGAGAAAACACTAAATAAACATGTAAAAATTAACTGATAGCATTACTGTTTTTATTTCAATAGATACCACAATAACACTATTAGTGTGAATTCTCTGGGCTATGTAAACTATGTAGTAAAAATCTGATACCATGACAACCCTAGTACAAAGTGGTAAATTTACCCTAGTAAAACAGCAGGTTTTTTTGTATTTGTAAGGGCTTGTGCTACCAAACATTTGATTGCACTTCTTGACACGGTTCATTGTTGCTCAGCAGAAAATTGCTTCAAATTCTCAATTTCTGCTTATTTTCAGCGTTCACGTGTGACCAGCACAGATAACAGGTCTATTTGGCACTAACACCGTGCTTTTGTAAACAAAGCTTGCATACAGCCCTAAAATATCTGCAGACACAAATACAAAACAGCCCACCTTGTAAAAGTTGCCTTTTCGCACTGATTTAGAACCACCTAACTCTCAAAACTGCCCGTAAAGACGGCCTCTGATCAGCTGCGTGGAGCATCCACTGCCAACACTAATAACAGCTCGCCATAACCCAGCCGATAGCAACAGCATGTAGCTCAATGATTGGTAATCACTTTAATTCAATACCACACTGTGTACGGGAGCCTGTGGTTTCAGAAAGAAGATGAAAGTTCAGGGAAGAAGTGCTGGCAGATGGCAATCTGTTATTCTGCAGTGCTCGGGCCCCCAGCAGAAGCCCGCAGAGTGAAGGTTGGGACTGAGAAAGGCGTCTTGCTTTAGGAACACTGGTAATCAAGCCCAGTCCATCAGCCTGAAGCCATAAAAATGCACCCCACAGAGCACAGGCAGGCAGGGGCAGGCTCAGGCTCAGACTGGCTGCTGGCTTCAAACATTTCAAGAAAACTTATTACACTGTTTTGAGGGGTGACAGAGCACAGAAGACACTAAGCTATTTTTCTTGAACAACACCACACAATTGGCTTCTCTTTAATGAAGAATGACACCAAAACCATTTGTTTCATTATAATTAGCAAGCTGACAAATAAATTTAGAAGGAATGAATAAAGTACAGTTTTTATCTTTCTTCTTTTTAATAGACTCCCCTGCCTGTGCTTTTGCTCGGCCGTTCATCAGACCTAATGCCAGGGGAGTTTGTGGTGGCCGTGGGAAGCCCGTTTTCCCTTCAAAACACAGTAACAACCGGCATCATCAGCACTACCCACAGAGGAGGCCATGAGCTCGGCCTGCAGAACTCCGATATGGATTACATCCAGACAGATGCCATTATAAATGTAAATATTCCAACCACACAAAACACGTGCTATTGTCTATATTAGAAGTTTAACTATACAACTGCATGTGCATGTATATGGATATTCTGACAGATTTACTGGTGACTTGTTGCGATCAGGTTTTATTTGTTAACATTAACCTTTTATAAAATCAGAAGTTGTATCTGTTACATAAAACACAGTTAATGCACAATGAACTAACATGAAAGATCAATGAACAATTGTATTTGCACTCACTAACATTAACAAAGATTAATAAACACTATAAAAATCTATTTTTCATTATTATTTCATGTTAGCTACGAATGGAACCTTACGGTAGTGTTAATTTTCCATTCAAAAAATGTGTCGATAGAAAATGAAGGGTAAACAAATGTCAATGTTTTTCCACAGTACGGTAACTCAGGGGGGCCCCTAGTCAACTTGGTAAGAACTATTTATTCTCCTGTCTTTTATTCTGCACTAGAAATTTTAAACACAAGCTTCACTCTCAGCTGTTACAGATCTTGTGTTGTGTATCTCTATTCGTTTGCGTAAAAAAACAGCCCCAAGGTTATAACTCTCGCTTTTATTTGTTCAACATTCAGTGTTGGTATTCACAGTACCTTATTGTGCCGCCTCTACTGTTTTAACATCTGCCTCCATCTGGAAATGTAGCATTGCCTGGACAAATTACCTGCAGTGGTTTATATTATTCTATTGATCTTTATAACCGAAAACACAACATGCGCCCTTAAAAACGCCTCGGGCTCCACCATGCATCTGGCTTTGCAATAAAAATATTTCCATTTATAGTGCACAATAGGAACCCGGAAAGAAAACAATTATGTAAAACATATTGCACCCTATAAAATACTTCACCAATGAAACAGTGTGACATTGTTTATGCCGAAACACAGTATTAAAACAAAAGGCTGTATTTCAAGCTGCATTGGCAAAATAAATCTAGCTTCACTAATGGTAAGTACACTTGAACACATAAGCTTTGGTTTTCTTTGTACATGAAAAGATCTTTGGTTTTACTTGTTTAAACAATGACTTCACGCTGTGTCATTAATTCGGTGAGCTGCCGTCTGACCACCGTCCCCTGTGTGTCTCAAGGTAGCTGTTGGTTCACATCAGTGCATTTCAATGTTATGCTCCCTGTTTGCCGTTTCAAGGACGGGGATGTCATCGGCATAAATACTTTGAAGGTTACGCCGGGAATATCGTTTGCTATACCCTCTGACCGCATTCGCCAGTTCCTTGCAGCCTCCTATGACAGACAGATGAAAGGTTTGCTAAGTTCTTCCTAAGAGCTGTTGGTACGATTGTTGTACTGTATCTTGACTGAACAAATTACGTTTTTCTTACACTTTGATTTTAGGAAGAACGCTGACTAAGAGAAGATATATGGGAGTGCGGATGCTTCAACTTTCAGCCGCGTAAGTTTGATTTTTTCAGATGTGCTTTGATGGAGATATCAAGCAATCTTTTGAGCGCTTTTACAATTTACAGAATGTTTCTGATATCAGCTATCATAAATATCTGTGCAAAGTGACTTCTGTGATCTGGAGCTTATGTAACTAGGAACTACTGAAAATGATAACCAATGCAGTTCTATACATCATATATTAAAGTCACATTTATCCGCATGTGTTAATATGATAATATACATTATCATCTTAATATTTTTTCACCAGCTTGATTAGGGAACTCAGGGAAAGAGAGAGCAGCTTTCCAGATGTGAGATCAGGAGTGTATGTGTATGAGGTTATTCCGGGGACAGCTGCCTATAGGTAATGAAATATGCCTACACTTTCTGCTTAGCCCCAACAGTACCGCTCTCTTCATTCATCTAGGCCCAGAGGCCACTCTCATACCATCATAACCTTCAATCAGACCAGGATTTATGTCCTCTTGGTATATCACTGGGGCTTTTGCATATTTGCCCAATGAATGCATTTGTCCTGTAGCACTTCTGTGCTTTGAAACATGACATACCCCCAATTGAATTTTGTTATTTTATATGATAAGCATTAAGCATTAGAAACTAAATCGCTTAATTATTTACCAAAATCCCCCTCAAATCGATCATTGGATCTGTGGATTCTTTAAACGTTTCCACATACTACAAATAAACAAAGATAAACACTCAGAATTTCAAGTTCACGTTGTCCCTCATTCTTCCTTTCATTATTCTTGCCAAATGGACAGGATAAAGGGCTTCACAAAGTAATGCAATCATTAAAACAAAGATGAAAAACAAAAACCTACATTTCTCACAAACAAAACAGCTGAATGCTTAATGTTCTATTCTACACTAAAACCTGATTTGTAACAATATACACAAAATACAATTGTATGATGTGGAACAGAACTAATGAAGAACATTTACCACATTTAACATGACATTGTTTCATTTTGTTGTATAGTGCTGGCCTGCTTAACCATGATGTGATAATCAACATTAATGGCCAACCGGTGCATTCCACAGAAGATGTGAGTCAGGCTGTGCAGTCGAGTGAAAGCCTGTCACTGGTGGTCCGGCGTGCTAATGGAGAAATTACACTAACTGTGGTTCCTGAAGAAGTGGACTGAAAAACTTCTAAGCAATGCATCATCCATAAACACACATTACTTGAAAAGAACACTATTTTATAGAAGATTCAGTAATGTTAAAGGAGAAAGTTCACCCAAAAATGAAAATCTTCCATCATTTACTCACCTTTATTACAAATCTGTTTGACTGTTTTGCTTTTGAGGAACACAAAAGAAGATATTTTAAAGTTTGTTGGCTTACCATACAACCGTTGCACACATTAATCTCCATTGTATGGACATAAAACTATTGCAATGTTTCTCAAAATATTTTCTTTTGTGCTTCAAAAAAGTCATATAGGTTTGGAATGACATGAGGATGAGTAAATGATGGGATTTTGGGTGAACTATTCCCTAATGTGTTTTAAATCAAACACATTTTTGATTTTTTGCAACATATAAGCCTAATTTTCCCTTTTTTATGTTATAAGTATTGTTTTATATATTCTTCTGACAGTGTCTTGTAACCATTTTTAACTGCAAAGTTTGAAGTGACAACTCTATAATACTCATTTTATGATCTGTTAAAAAAAGCACTGTTTTATAAATGTCAGATAATTCTTAATAGTTTGTATTCCTGAATTGCTTTTCGAATAAGAGGCTTGTATTGAAAATATTTAGCATTTCAAATACCAGCTGACGTTCTATCAGTCACAATCAACATACATGTAATTATTACCTGCTGCTTTAAACGATTCTGTAACAACTAATTTTTGTTGCCGAGCACTAAGTCCCCCATGCGATTTCAACAAAGCTGAGAATTGCTTATTGAACTGTGACCACATTATTATAAAGCAATAAACACAGATGTGTTGCAACACACCCCAGAGTTTCTCATTTTTTCATAAGATCCACTGTTCAC
Source organism: Ambastaia sidthimunki (assembly GCA_036877625.1). Lineage (NCBI taxonomy): Eukaryota > Metazoa > Chordata > Actinopteri > Cypriniformes > Botiidae > Ambastaia > Ambastaia sidthimunki. The sequence goes on from JAZGTK010000663.1 coordinate 46,951, forward strand.
CAAATAAATTAGATACACCATGAACCACACAAAACAAACCAAAGAAAATGTGATAAAAAGAACTTCACACAGTGGTTTACTAGTTTTGTGCTATGAACTGTATTATGATAAGTGACTGTAATTCTGCCAAGACATGCATGTTTAACAGAATCTGTTATTGACTTATTCTTAATTGCCTTTGCAAGCCGCATCATAACATCTGTCCACTGACATTGTAGCTACTCATTCTAAACAAGTTATGCAACATTACTGCACAGTCTGCAATACAGTCCTATAACCAAAACTTGGTGGTTTACAACATCCCATAACAAATTCCTGTAGTGCATTTCCAATAATCTATTATTTATTTTCTTTTGAGCTTCATGTTGTTCATTCTTCTTTCAAATTTAATTTAATTGTTTTACATAGAGAAGGTGACATTTATTTACAGCACTTCTTTACATTTCCGCTTTACAAAAATTAAGATAAACAGTATTTTACAAATAAGGCCCATGAAACCCACATGCAGACAGTTTATTCAATGTAATTTTTTGGATTCCGACCAGCTTTTTGAGCACAAGAAAGATGCAAGAATGAAATCATACACATGAACTTTAAGCACAATCAGTAGAAGGTGCACCAGTTACTGCTGTCACTGGGAGTCAGTCCTCCGGTTATCAGAAGAATGAGATCCACAAACCACCAGATTCCAAGACCTCCCAGGGTAAGCAGCTTTCCTACTGCAGTCCCAGTGTGTCCAAGACAAAACCGATCGACCCCGAAACATCCCAGGAAAAATGAGTACAGCAGAGTGGTGATGAAGTAGTGTCCTGTGTATCTTTAATACCAGAAAAGACATTTTAACACAAATGAGGCTGTATGGCATTAAAATGGAACAGAAGTCAAATTGTGCTAACATGCATTAGGTATTTAAAGTAAAAAACTGGTGATCAAATTAAATATAGGAAAGGTTTGTGGTATTTGTTTTTGAGTAAAGCTTATAAATACAGAAAACTATATTTGTTGAGGTATTTTGGAGGATAATTCATTATGTTTGAATTGCTGGCCTAGTGAATGGGCTCCGAAGTACTTGACTGCCCTCTTGTGGAACACAATTGTAATACAAATTTTATATTTACAAACCTGTAAAGGTCAAACTTATAAAATAACGAAACTTATAAATGAATGAAACAATGTACGGTAAACAACAAAATATACGGTGTTTCTCTTACTTAATACATGGTTCATTGCCTCTGAGAAACTCCCTTGATCCAGCGCACTCTATACCATCCAATGCCGTGCACAACACCTGCGTATGATTCACGTCTTTGTACGCCTGACCTCCAAACTACAATAAAATTTCAGCTTTAACTTATTGGCTTCAAATATGCAAATGCACTAACTGTCTTATTCAGTTTTCCAAAACATTAAGTAATTATTTTACTTGCCTTGACACATCCGTAGCCCAGTTCTTGAAAGGCGGACACGTTACCACCGTGATCAACTGGATCTTGACAGAATATGAATTCTTCTGGTCTAAATAAAAACACGAATAAAGTTAAAACATCACACACAATCAACAATGTTGTTTACACAACCAAGCCACGTCCGCCGATGGGCATTTGAACTTACAGATATCGACAAAGCACGACTGGTGATGTGGGGCTGTATTCATACTGCTCAGTGTGGTTTGATATTTCAGTGGGTGACACGCTCTCCGTCACATTTTCTTCGGGTTGCTCGCTGGAAACGACAGATTTGCTGGTCGTGACTCTGTTTCCGGGTGGCTCGGTTGAGTTTTGAGAATGAATCCCATCCAGGCATTGTAAAAGCAGCACTGTTAACAGCAATAAGAACTGCCCGCATAATAAAATGTAGTTGACTGAAATTTGCGGCATGATCGCACTGTTTTGCGATTTCTACAAAGCAGTTAGTATGTTAGTACGTTAACGATCCAAGATATAAACGATAGCTGCTACCTAGCGCTGATTTCGCCAGCTGCGTCTATAAATGCTAGTCAACATATTACTCGCGATTTGTTTTTATTAATATGCAAATTAGGTAACGCATTATGACCGAATATATACTATATCATTACGTTTCACAACACACAGGCTTAAAGTTCAGCGTTTCAATAGACCGTTTAAGTGGCGCACACTGATGACATCACTTCGCATTGTTTTACGTCACTTCACATTGATTTTTTTTTAGCATCACTTGCATCGTATGAAATATGTTGATGGAATATTAATATAGTTAATGCAGTCATCATCACTTAAAAACGGATATAACTATTTATGTTTTAGATACTTACATTATATACAGTACAATAGCCCAGCACATATATCGTCGATGCATCAAACGTCACGTTCAGTGGCGACCTCTTGTGGTAAAATAAATGTATGCAATCATGTTGCACTAATGTCCAATGTTTGGCAACATAAACTTTTTTTGAGACAGTCGAATAAATAAAAATGCTCTTAAATGTAATTACAAAATTAATGTTATATATATAACATTATATAACATTATACAAATGTCTGGTAAAAACTGAAAACTTGACCTTATCTTGTATACGTATAAAGTATAAAACTTATCAACTGAGACCATTAAAAGGCTAGTCTAATGTTACTTTTGTTTAATCCTCATGAAAATTGGACAACAATTGGAATAAAAAAAAAATAAGGGAAATAACACTGTAAAATGGTTTAACACTTTTTCATTTTTTTTTATTAATGGTTGCGCTGCAACACTGTTTTGTATGCACTGTTCACACCTTTAACAGCAGATAAAGCCTAACGAATAAATAGGATATATTAACTTTTAATTCAGATATTCATCTTATACAGATCATAGATTTTTAATATATCAGCACAGCTTTACTTGTTGAAATCTCTAAAGATCTTGACACAGTGTGTTTTCATCAAGTTTTGATCTAACCACAGATGATCCAGGAGTTGTAATACCAACATGCTCATTTGTATCGGTTTCACAATCTGATGTTAATACCGAGGACAGTTTTCGGCCATGCAGCCACATCGGTAGAGGGGCGGGTCTGCACCGAGGCTGGTAGCTCACGTTGAGAAAATGGGGACGGTGAACCTGGTAAGACACCATAGAGGCGGTGGCAGCAGGTGTAATGTAGTTCTGTGGATAAGACAAAATACTTCCATGTGCTGACAGAAGAACACCCTGCAGAGCACAGCAGATAAACAATGACTTTTTTGTTATAATTTGCATATTAGGAGTTACAAAACAACATTTATTTTATTATGCACTGATAAAACATTCAAAGGCTGCGATCAAACTCATGCGATTTCAATATTTCAGGCATTCAAAAACAGTCGTGAAGTAAGAAACGGTGATTCCTGTAATAAAGGGATTTTAAGAAATATGGACCCACCTGAGGGGTTGTTCTGTGCTGCTGAAAGCTCGGTGGTAAATCTGGCATACCAATGAATCCTTGTTGTGAGGATGAAGCACTAGATACGTAACGCTGACCCTCCTCTTCATTTAGCTTTCTGGATAACCAGGGGCCAGTTGTTTCGGGTGCCAGAAGCGGCAAAGTTCCAGCATAATTAAACTGGCATAAATTGGACAGGAAATGCGGCGGCACACGCAGAGAATTAATGATGCCGGGCGCGGGCACGTAATAGTGCCGAGCGATCGATCTCCTCTCAGACGCTTCAGTCACATCAGCCGCAAACTTGTGTTGTCCTGCAATTCTTTTATCACAGGATAAATGTGCTGTTCCCTCCTCGCCGTGTTTTTCATCGCTGTTGGCCTCTGTGTTCCTGTTTTCTTGCTTCTCCTCTTTCGTTTCATCCTTTGACTCTTGCACTGTCGTGGAGATTTCTCTGAAATTTTGGTCATCTTGTGTAACTGACTTCTCATCTCCATATCCAACAATGTCACTCTCGTTACAATCTGTAAAATAAATATCTCTTATATGTTTGTTGGGAACAGCCACAACAATATTAATATTAAAAAGAAAGAAACAAAACAAATGAAGAATGCAATACGTAAAACAGAAAATAATGTACACAATATGGAAAAGAATATAGTAAATAATAATAAAACTGTTTAAAATAAAAAATAACATTTATTAGACAGTGATTCCAGTTAAGCACCTGTTGAGGTTGATGTTACGATATTTGCTTCTTGAATTAAATGATTTGATGAACTTTGGTCGAAAGGCGAGTCGTCTGTGGACAAACAGGCTTTTTTCGGTTCCGGTTCTTCACACCTTTGATGCAAAGTCTGTTTCCTGAGTGTCAGAAATAAAAAGTCAGTAGGAAGTTAATAAAATCTGTTCAGACACATACTTTCCGATATTTGTGGGGGTATAAATATATCAGGTTTCTGACCTTTTTTCACGTCTTCCATTTCCGGTATCACGAAATCCTTTTGCAAACGGATTATTATCGATTTTTAGCTGAGTTATCTGCAATTTGTTAAACAAAGTAAGGTTACATGTTGTGTGAAGACACCACATTCCCCAGTTGTGTTGGGAAAATGTTTACATTTTGATTTGCCTATTGAACTAAAAGATACACATCATATACACATAATAAATTATACACACATTATAAAGAAATGAGTCCACAATTGATAAGTAAATCAAAAAGGTAAACATAAAGAAACGAAAGTTGTTCATATTTTTCTCAAACTTAATCTTAAATCACATTTAAGTGATGAAAAACTATCAACAATTTGTTTTTTACCACTTATTTGTTTATCGTTAAGATTTCGTTGTTAATTTAACATGTAAATTAATGTATTCACCTTCTCGTTTTGGTAAGCTGTCACAGCGATGAATTCTGTCTCGGGAAACACGCACGTTTTAAATGTACTGTAAGGAAGTTTAAGGATGTCGTTGGCTCGAACTATATGAAACCTCGGCTGGTATTTGTGCATGGAGTTTAAAATGGTCTGCAAAAAATAAAAGAAACATGAAAAAATATTAATTTAATATTAATTTAAAGAATTGTTTCAAAACACCACAAATAATTCTCGGTTCAATGCTGTTCAACACAAATCTGCTTCTAAACATTGTGACATTAAGTTAGCACAAAAAAAGTTAAAACAAAACAAAATTAAAACCAAAATGTTAAAGAAAACTTTAATGGAACTAAAAGCTGCTTTGCAAATATGCTACTTGTTGAATGTTGCCGACATTCAACAAGTTATATATTTATTTATATAAAAATATATTTCATTTATAACAAAGATAAAGTGAGGTAAGACAAAAGAAGTCAACCATAAATTCAGAGTCACAAAGTTTACAATGTTAAACTACTCACAAATCCATGTTTGTCTGAAATATTGTTCGTCAGTTTCAGTTTATGGAAGGTCACAGATTTGGACATCCATTGCTCCCCAGTAGCAGGACTGTCTGGATGGATGTACATTCGTTTTGGCATTTCTGGGTCGGCCTTTCCTGCCACCATCCATCGGGAGTTGTGAAACTTGTATCTGAAGTCGTCAGCCGCAACTATATCCATTAGCAAGATGTATCTCGCCTTCTTGTCAAAGCCGCTGCAGCGCACTTTAAATGGTGGAAACATTCGCCTCAAAGAAGAAAAAAGTTTAAGTCGACTACAGAATACATAGTGTCACCTTCAGAAATAAATACACATGAACATTGTAGTTGATGTGAAGCTGATTAACAATTTTAGGTTGTAAGAATGTTTCCCTAACGTTAATGTTTCCATTCTGTCAAGTAACAAAAACTTTCAAAATGTTGTTTTGAAAGTTGTAGGAACTTGTCCAGTCTTTAGATCTTGTATTAACGTTATTGTTTGGTATTAAGAACGCTGTTCAAACATTTTCCCAATTCTTCAAAGTTTTTAAAGCGTTCCTTTAACCACTTAAGAATAGCGTTTTAATATGATATATAACGTTAAAAAGTTCTACTACCGTTACTGCAGTAACGTTCTTAGAACGTTCACTGTTAGCTGGGTTTTAGCTCAATGCGTAAAGATGCGTTTCCATGAATGATGCGCTTTTACGCGTCTCAAAACAACAGTCTCTAATTTCATCTTTACACAGATTTTGGAATTCCCAGTCTTGTGTAATTGCGTTCTTACCTTCCAGACTTTGTTATGACCATCTCCGTGCCGCTTTGGTGAAACTGTTCCCACAGATCCTTGCCTTCCAGCTGAACCACGGGGTCATCCTCAGGTGCCAGTTCGGGATCTCTCGTCTCCAGTGGAAGGTGAACAGGAGACGCGGGTTCTTTGAGTGCCAAACGAATGGAATTATGGACCACGCTCACAAACGGCTGTTTCCCGTATCCAACCGGGAAAAAACGGCTTTGCTGTCCAAGCATGGAGCTAATTGTGAAGTCTGCGGGACTGGTCGGTATAAAGTGTTGATATGCCATTCTCTGAACTTGCGCAGCCGTCTGCTTGTGGGGTTATTTTACAGTGCCATCCGTGATCCCTTCATCCCCACAATGTAGGAAAAAACTCCCCACTGAAGGGTTCAGCATTCACCCCTGTGTTGAATGGCTAAATCATGCAGTTTTTATCTTTGTAGATGTTGTTTCTTGACCCCACGGCACTTGCATTATAAACTCCTCACCGCGTTTTAGAGTGAGTCACCCATTTTATTCTTGTGTGTCTTTGTCCTGCTGAGTTAAAACGCAACTGCAGAGCCAGTTGAAGTTGTTTTATTGTGTCTCGTCCGCAAAGATGAACCCTGGGGACTTTATGCCACACTGGCCGGAATTCCACACAGCCCGATAGTTGCGCCCGGGACGGGTCAGCGTACTCTTTGAAGTCCGGGGTTTCTGATTGGCTCCGTGGACACATCTAAACCAATTGTGTTTCTTAAGGGCGTGGCAAATCGATTTCTCAACGAAACAACTGCAACAAACGCATTTGATACGAACGAAGCATCAGCTGTCCAGATTTAAGCGTTGCTCATGTTGTAAATTAAAGTGAATAAAGAACAATCCAGAACATATTCTTATGAACTCATTCACAGAATCATATGAAAATTATAGAAAATGACAATTACTGACAAAACAAACTGTGCAAAACAACAAGATATTTACTATGAATGTTTCTGTGTTACTTCTTAATAAATCAAAAGAATTGCCTCGTAAATCTTACGTTTACATTTTCATAACATTATAAGTGCATATAATGAATAAATTGAGGTTCAGAAATGGATCAGTCTCCAGAAATGGGCGCAATAATTCATAATTATTCTGACGTTACATAGACATTAAAGTAGCGTCTGAAGAACTGGGAGGGTATATATAAAACATACTGACATAACTGATGCCGTTTTTAGGACTGTCACATTAAATTACCCCTCCCACTCACCTCCCACAAGACCACCCATAATCAATCTTACATCTCTAATGTAAATGCTTGATTACAAAAGCACCACACCAAACAGAACAACACTTGCTTTAGCCCACTAATAGAAAGCTGTCTTGGCTCCCCTGCTCATATTATTTCAGGCCAACAGAACTGTCATGATATAACATTGTGTGTGCGTGTGTGGTTTGGGGGGGGCTTTTCCTGCTTGCAGGCACCATCCCCTAATATCATGCTGTGACATGAGAGGGGTGTGACTGTGGATTCAACCTCTGCAAAGCTGAAGCTTTTGATTGGCTTGGCTGGATTAGTTGGTGTATTGAGTTACCAGTTTTTATTGCAGAAGAGTTTTGGCTGCACATTCTATGAAGGCTCAAAACCGCCACAGTGGGCCGAGTGTGACCAGCAGGATTAGAACACTCACTCCAACCAAAACTGTTGGTTGTATAACTTTTTTCAATTTTGTCATGTTCACATATTCCAAATTAAACCACTCTAGCCGATCACTTTGACATCAAGCTTTGAACTTCTTTATTTAAAGCTTAACACTGCACAAGGCTGAAACATCTCTGTGTTGATTTGACAGTCCATCTAAAGGAGAAGTCCCGTCAGACACACCACACCATCACAGGCTAATGAGGATCCAACTAACAATTTTAGGTTGTAATAACATATCCCTAATGTTTCCATTAAGAAACAAAAATGTTACAATGTGACTGGAGGGTTCTAGGAATGTTCAAAGCATTTTTAGACATTGTATTAACATCATTGCTTGTTTATAAGAACATTATTTAAACTTTTTAAATTCTGCAACATTTTTAAAACGTTCCACAAACAACTTAAGAATATCGTTTTGATTATTCAACATTCAACTCTGCAGGATTTTTTATTACTTTGAGAGAAATTTTACAAACCGTTAGTCAATGTTCTGAGAACGTTCCCTTTTGGCTGGGGATCTGATATTCCTGATTCTGTATCTTAAAGGCACAAGCACTTTAGCATGGGTGTCTCTGCTGGCGTCACCTTTGTGTTGTTATTTTTTGTTGTATATAGCCTGGCAGCACACGGCTTCAGTATCAGGGCAGTGTTGGGTTACACATCCTGCCTAACATGTAAATACAGAGACTGGTGCTATTTTTCCAGTCTGTTCAGAACAATCTCTGATATTAATTGGAAGGCGATATTCTTAGAGTGGTTCCTCATATTTCTATTGTGTGTCTCAAGCTTAATTACTCTACCTTATTAGTCTACAGTTTTTCTATTTTTAATAGTAGATAAAGGCTTCTTTTTTTTTCAAAAAATACTTGAGGGCTGAAAACTCCCCTCACAGAGATACAGTTTTATTTCCATAACCATTGCATACATTCAGAAACATTTAAATTATTTCACGCTCTGCTTCTTTAATGGGCAAATCTGTGAATTTATGACAATGCTCTGCTATGACAGTTTTATGTCCTGCACTCAGCTGCTGTTATGGTGACTGAGAGTAAAAAGGGAGAGATCCACACACAGGATTAGGAGAGATATGCCATCTGTGGCCATCCACTACTGATGACTCAATCTTAACTGGGCAAGGGGGAACCCTGCCTGTCAATCATTCCTACTTCAAAGAGGGAAAAGCTGAAATCTGTGCCAGTCTGATGTTTGTGAGAACACTAACACGCATTGTGTGTAACTTAACACTGTGGATAAATAGTTGCTCTAAATGGTGCCACCAACACACACTACTGAACATTTAGCTCAACGCTAATGTTAAGCTGGTGTTAAGGTGGGAGGGGTTTAGAATTAAGGTCTGTCACAAATTCTAAATAGGAAGTTTGATGTTTGTGGATGTGATTTGTAATTAAAAGTAAATAATTGTAATAGTTAAAAAATAAGCAAATAACAGTAACATTAAAAGTCAATTGAGGTAAGATTTAAAAAAAATGTTCAGTGCCATATATGGGCTTCCGCTCAAGCAGCTTCTTTCAGTGTTTTTCCTCAGTTTATACTATGACATATTGTGAACAGCAAAATTATTGTGTAATGAATCACAAAACATTCAGCTCATATAGGGCATCTGTCGCTGAAGAGACAACCTTGAGTAGAAGGACACAAATAAACCAATACACAGTAAAAGCACAATAGTAGCCTAATTCATTTCAGGCCTTTGATTTGGCAGGTGCATGTGATGGGACTGAAAAATACAGATTATTAGTGAAAGAAAGTAATTAGAGTCCTTGATACTTTTAATCCATTACTTCACCTCACTGAATGGGCAATGAGTGGCCTGAGTGTGTCCATCTCTCAGACACCTCAGCTGTTTATTTAGAGGAGCTGCGATGAATAGCCGGCCACTAACAGACTGGTGCGACTGGAACTGTTTAGACAGTGGAGGTGAGAGGAATTTAGTTAAACAGTGGCACTGAGAAGGTGTGAGCAAAGAGAGAACCTGCAACAGAAGTTCAGAACACACCATGGCTTTCAGGGAAACTTAGGAGGAACCCACAGTATGTGCTCATCAGAAATAAAATAAAAGGAACATGCAACCTTTGTAAGTCCATTGTTTCCTGGTTTTCCTCATCATCTACAGCAATAAAGTAAACAGGAGAAATCAGCACATCTCCTCAGACAGGCGATCTGGGAGCAGATCCAACAGCAGATGAATGAGCTCTGAGGGAAGAGAAAGTAAATGACTGATTGTTTGAGAAGCCTGCAGTGAGGTCATCAGTCTGATTCAGTTTACATTCATCACCTCCTGATAATATTGTTTTCTAATAGATACAGCAGAGCAGTGAGATCAGACTTTAAAGCCATAATACCTGTTGAAAATTCATAAAGCATGGAGTTGGACTTAAAACACATGGTTTAAACAGTAGAACTGTAAACATGTAGAGAATATTTGACACAAAAAAACTCAATAAAAAAATTATGCTTTTAAAACTATATGTTAAATAAAATAAATCT